>JXOV01001008.1:262-27637 GCA_001014945.1 Clogmia albipunctata | reverse complement strand
CAGCGGAGTCGATGACGTCACACATTCAACTGCCAATATCTGGACAACTTAGTTAAATTAAATGACAAAATCTAAAAATATTCTTACATGATGATTAAGGATGAGGTATTTAGTTGTGATTTAAAAGATCGGTGCTACCATGGGTATATCAGAGCAATGAGCTATATTTTCATGTTATAACCAAAAATTGAGCCGAAAGTTAAATAGCTTGACAACTACTTTCGTTAATTGTAAGTGTTTAGCCCATTGTTTAGTACTTGATTGTCTTCTAATTTTCTTTACTTGATATTTCTCCAAAAATAAGCTAATAAATATGCGAATTGCTTAAACACATAAATAAGTATAACTTTACTCTTCTTTAGTTATGGTTCATTTTTTCTATACGTTGTTTAAGCAACTATTATTTGAAAGCAATAATTTCCATGATAATTTATTAAATAAATATTGTTTTGTAAAAAGCACAACTGAAAAGTATTATTTGAAACCGGTATCTTTATTAATCATGCTTCATAGTGGAGAAAAGAGAAAAGTAAAATTGATTCTAGTATTTGTAAATCTGCTATGACATAAAGTTGTAATCTGTTAAGATAGATATAATCTCTAAATTTGAAGATCCAACTCCTTTTGGTTCCGGAAATATCATTGATAAACGGGTGCGTCTATAACCTTAATTGAGACTGTATATTGCCAGTTTGTAGGAAAAGAAAAATTGTCAGTTTTAATTATTGAAATTAATTAGGAAAATGGCGAAATCTATTTTTATCACGTAGAAAACGTAACAACACTTAAAAATATTTATAAACTCATTTCTTTGAATTGGGTGCAATAAAAACGAAAGTGGTTTTATTTATTTGAACAGGGTTGAAAATATTTCGACGGAATTAACCGAACTGGATTATTTTTTGTCTAAATATAGATGAATTGGATTAAATATTAGATAAAACTGGTTTGCATTAAACGTCATGTGGGAAGAACGTGGATTAATTTCGCAAATAAATAAAACAGAACTTTTCAACTTAATGACAAATTAATGATTATTTGGAATAACCTAAACCACGTGCACACTGAAAAAATTGGGCTGTTGGCCACTTGCCATAATTATTGCCAATTTATTCACGTTCTCACTTGTTCTTAAACAGTCCACTTGCGTCAAGTGAATTATATTTAAATGTAATATAATAAAATGAGTTTTTCCCCAAATTAATTTATAAGAAACGATACTGAGAAATTTAACTTTAAAAACAATTTTTTTGTGGAAATAAAATAAAAATACAACAATATAGTAGACGCCGCTTATTTAAGTCACGGTTAATAGGGACAATCGCTTTATCCAGCCAAAATGCCTAGAAACGGAGCGGAAGCATATCCATCGCTTAATGAGACAAAAAGTATCACTGAATCGGGCCACACTGTGATGACATTTCATTAAGTTAAGCTTTCTGTTCCAAAGTTTTTGATCATCACTACATACAAAATCATATTTAATTATCCGATAGATTGTTCAATTGATTTCGTTTTCTTATATCCATTTCTTTTTGTTAGTTAGTACCAGGTGCGGTTTAAGACTCAATTTGTTTGGTAGACAAGACACAATGCATGTACGTATCAAGTCGTTGACGTTTAATAAAAAAAATATTTCCCACTACATTCTGGTAAGGCAATTAGGGTAGTCTCAACTTCAACCAAAGTGTGGTAGACTTTCCATGACTATTTATTTTCAATGTATTAGTAGTCAATTAATAGCACCTAGATCGATTGAAAAGTGTTCCAGTCAATCCTAACCGCCAAGGGATCGAACTCACGGCCTCTGAGGAGGCAGACGAGAATTTTACATGATAAAATTGAACAATTATTAATTGATAAATGCACTTTGCCAAGCAATTGTGACTATCCGTCCATACATACATATTTAAAAATCTCAACATACAGATCACATCATATCCCAACTTTTATTGACCAATGGCTTAATTAGGCCAATCGGTTAATACGGACAAACCATTCCAGTCCCGGAGTGGCGTTAACAAGTGGTCTCCACTGTATTTAAATTTTCTCTCAACATTTACAAGATATTTTTAATCCACAATAATCAGCAATTGTACAAACGTACAAAGTATTATAAAAAATAAATAGAAAAACATGAATTATTAGTTTTTTTTAAAATTCTTAGAAATGGTCAATAACTTTCTTCATAAACATTGTATTTGCGGAAGTATTAAAATAAATACATAACTGTAAATACTATAAATTTTATTTTCCAGACGTGACTAATGAACTTTAGTTTGTAACGCTTAAAGATGGATGCATTTGAATGAAAAACATAAAATGTATTTATTTAGAACGCTTTTTGTCGAAGAATGTTAGGAATTCTAAGTTTTCATAATATAATATACAATAATAATATTTTAAAAATAAAATAAACTCGTAGTAAAAAATAATTGAAATATTTCCAATGTTTTTAAAGTTGTATAAATAATTGATTTTAAAGTTTATACTACAAAATTAAATAAAATAATAAATAAAAATTAAATTGTTTCATTCGTAATAATGTAAAGTTCATTAATATTTTTGGAAAGGAAACTGTTTTCAGTTATTTAATATACTCGTAGATCTTATTAAAATAATAAAATTATTTTGTTAAATTCCATTTAAATCATTATTTATAAAATTCTTTATATTATTTAAATAAACTTTTCTGCAAAATATTCATAGTTTAAGAAAAGTTGCATTAAACGTAAATTGTTATAATAATAAGAAATTGCTCTCAAAATAAGTAATAAAAAAGAGTAAAAAATTGTATTGGTTGAATAAAATATTGTAGTCAATAACAAGTGTAAGTAAAAGGTGTTGATCAATGATAATTAACAACAAGGTTGTAGTAATCTTTGGTAGTAGTGGTAGTAAAACGTCATTGGCTGTGCTGTCAATAATTGTTTTGATCTGATAATTTCGTCACGAAAGTTTTTTAAAGTAGTTAAACAGGTGCTATAACAACTTAAGACAATATTCTTTGGATCTTAAGTGCTTATTTTTATTTTGAGCCGAAATGCGAAAACAATGGCAAAAATTCTCTCTCACTTGATTCGCTAAAAAATGGTTAAATTTTAAAGAAGTACTGTTAAATTCGATGCAATATAAAATCTAGATAACTATATATATGTGTCCTGTCCTCAATTAAAGTGGTATTCCTGTATGATGTTTCTAAAACAATGTATAACAATGCAGCCAATGACGTCACACATTTAACATTTTAAAATCTGGACAATTTACATTGGGTTTGGTTTTTAATGCAATTTTGCGATTTAATTGGATTATTTCTAATTTAGCATACTATATAAACTGATGGGATTTGTTGTATATAAAGAATTAAAATACTGATGGGTATATAATTAATTGAAAAGATAATCTATTTTAAATGATTTTCGTTTAACTCATAATATTATTATATTATACACTTATAGTAATATTAATATAGTTATATTATAGTAACATTTAAAATTTCATTGTTAGTGTTTTGAAATTGAAAGAATTTTATCCAAGAAAACAAACTAGGATTCATATAAACAAAAACAATATGATTATGAACTAAATATACATGAGTTGGCTTAAGTTACAATATTTTTTGCTTTAGCAATAACATATTTAATTTAAAATACATTGTTCCTAAATGAATTGATTGAATAGTACTAAAAAACAAAATTTTTATACCTTGTCATTGACTGAGTAATTGAATATTAATGAATGTTAAAAAGTTGATTTGATTAAATTATTCTAAAATTTATCAATCAATATACGGAAGCATAACTATTGAGTTAGATACAACTTCCTAGTCTACAATTTCGCAACAATTGCAAATGCTATTAATAAAACCATTTCACTGTTGATTGAATGGAGCTCTTATCAAGAAAAATGTATTTTTGGTGAAATTCTCATCGCAAATTTATTGGCTCATAGCGACTGAATTTTATTGCAATTATTAACGAAACGATTCGTTTTATTCTGGGGTCATCGTAAATTCAACTTTAATCAGCTGATAATTGGCAACTATCCAAGACAATTATTCGGCGTAATTTTATTCATTTTTAATTAATTAACACGCGATTTCATTGTTTTAAATTGCGAAAAAGGGAAGAGAGAAATTGGCATTGAATTTCAAACAATGAATTGTTCAAGGTCCTCAATTAAGAAATGCTCTCAATTCAGTTCCTTATTCACACAATTTAATCAATTTTAATTGCAAACGGGTCCCGTTTCATTTAGTTTTAATTTTCCGTTTATTTTTCGCTGATACATAAAAGCACTGACCGCAGTCGGCGGGGGATTTGAAGAATAACAAAAACTAGATTGGGGGGAGTCAAAAGTCACTCACCATTTCTCGTTTATTTTCGCTATGAAATTGAGAAAACTAGCAATATTTTGAATTGAAATAAATTGGGATTGATAAACACCAATCAATTGGAATTGATTCGCATTTTCTGGCCAATAAAGAGGGCTGACGAAACAGTCATCATCATGCTTCTTTCCAGTATTTACATTTAATCGACCAGTTTGAACTGGTCCCACATGAATTTAGATTTAAAGCGCGAGCCAAATGTGTTTCTGTGACCTCTTTGTGTCTTTCAGTTTGTTTTCATACAAAAATTTGGACTTTTCAGGGGGTCCCAGGGGAACAGATCGCTATTTTATTTAACCAAGAAAGTGCTCATCGTAAAAATAAATCCATGCTTGTGAAACGTGGCAAATGTAAAATTAAACAAATTGCGCTGCAAAATTCAAAGTTAAGTGAAATGGAATTCAGATCCTAAGGCAAATATTTTGACACTTTTCAAGTGATCCAGCAAGTTCAATGAAAGATTTAGTGCTGTTTTAAATATTTATACTAAGAGGTCATAAACCTGCTGTGTGAATTGATTGGATCGTTTTTATAAATAGAAAATATAAAAACAAAATACGAAATCAGTAAAAAGTAATTATTATAAAAAGTGAATAGTAATTTAAACAACGTGTGGGAAGAATTAACCATAATTTAACACGAGTAAAGTTCTAAGTAACGAATGAAATGAGTTTTCTAAAAGATACGAGTGTTTAATCATGTGTGTTTTTATACAATTTTATACAATTCGCATATTTATTATCTATATTTTCGCGAAATAAAGTAAAAAAAGAAGACAGCTCAGTACGAAATTAAGGTCTAAACATATACAATTAAGGAAAATGTCTCTCATACAAATAGAAAAAGAACACTACTGTATTAATGATATATCTCTAGTAGCACAGATCTTTTAACATCTTTCTACATTTAAGAAAAATTTGACATTGGGTCATAAAATTGGAAAAAATTCAATTTGATTAATAAATCATGGCCTACTTTATTCTAGTGGCAAAAAGTAATTAAATATTAGTATTAAACTACAAAGTACTAATTTTGTGTATTTATACGATTTGCGATCGTCTGCAAATAATGCATAACTATATACTGTACGATTATGGATTATTTTCTAGATTTGTCTAGCACTGTCCAATAAAAAAATTTCAATAGAAGTGAATAAAATATATTATACGAGTACATTGGAATTTTGGTTTTTTTTATATATTGGTTGTAATATTGTTTTATTTAATATATTCTTTGGACACGTGTTTCAAAAATTAAAATTTAACGTTTACTTTACAATTTTGTTTTTTTTATGTATTTTCACGTTTTCGTGATTCCTTAGTTCAGTAGTTAAAATTAAATGTTTAAAAACCGTTCTATTTTTGTGTGACATTTTTCTTCAATTTGCACATTTTGTTGTTTCAACTCTCTATTTTGAGTTATATTTATACTTTCATAAAAAATATCAACATGATAAAAAATTAAATTTATTTATATTAATTTAAATTGAATATGTTAAAATAGAGACTGCTTTTGAAAGTTATTTTTGTTGGGTATTTGAATGTTCTTATTAATTATTAATGACCGAGATAAATTAAATGGGGATTTTCAAGAAATGGTTCCAATTTTTTCCCTGTTTTGTTTTCAAATACATTTATTATATTTTTAAATAACATAAAATGTGAATTTAATTGTTATTTAAAACAACGTGTGGGAAAAGTAAACATAATTAAACACGAGTAAAGGTCTAAAAACAAATGAAATGAGTTTTCTAAAAGGTACGAGTGTTTAATTATGTGTTATGTAACTAGTTTTATTTACAAAATTTTATACAATAAGCTTTTTATTTGTCTTTACTCATTAATCAAACCAGAACCAGCATTTAAGAAAAACTTTACATGTGGGAATTTATTGAGGAAAAATTCAAATTGATTAATATATCATTGCCTACTTTATTCTAGAGGCAAAAATGTCAATTTTTTTCCATTCGTGCTTCTTATATCTTCTTAGATCAAATATTACTACAATGTGGTATTGAATAATGCATAATTAAACACTGTACGGTTATGAACCACTTTCTAGAGGCATTGGCTTCTTAAATGTTCAGATTTTTCAATAGAATTTTATGAGTTCATTTAAAATGTAGAAATAGCTGCTCTCAATTATTTATTATTTCATTAGGTGGATTTTAAAGATTATCGATTGGGGTGTGTATGATATAACACATGGGTCAATATTCCCTAGGGTTAAACTTAAGGGATCGTATTCTTTTCTTGAATTTATTCAAAACTAATTGATACAGTAAATAATAATGTAAAAAATTCCACATTTAAGGTTTTGAATCTACTGTGAATGATTAAACAGGACCTTTTTTATGACGTAGTTCTAAAGAAATCAAGTCAGAATGGGTTAAATTACAAGATAACTATGCCTAATTGTGATCATAGAAATAATACGGTCATAAAGTGCGTTCAGCGAAAATTGTGGTGATTTAAAAGGTCTATAGGGAGCGATGAGTGGCCTAATGAGTTGTTCAGATCACTCGCCATGGGAGCAGGGCAATAAAGAAAGGAGATCTCCTGTTAGAGGCTGAGGACGATAATTACGATAAGAGATGAAGGAGTCGGGCTATGTGGGCCACGAGAGCTTTTGGCTCCCAGGAAAAGATGTGGTGTTCTCGACGACTAAGTACAGAAAGAGGACAACGTGTTTAAAGCCTTGCCTGTTGTTAATTACTAACTAATATTATTATTAACAAAATTTTAACAATAATGATTTACTAGATGAAAAGGATGAGGAATGGATCAGGAAAAACAGAGATGGGGAAGCAATTTGGAGTGTCGGGAGTTGCTTTTCTGGTCCTGGACCGTGGCGGGAAATTTGGGTCACAAGTCTTTATATGTTCTTTTTTAAATATACATGTACGTCATCCTTTTAATTTCTGCTTTAAAAAATTTATAATTTTAGCCCAATAGCGCAATAACTTGTTAGTAATAGTTGCACAAACCCTATTTTTGAATTTATTGACGAAAGTGTTTTAAATATTTCCATTGAAAATGTTGCCACTTGTCATTAAAAAAATCAATCACTTTATAAATTTTTTAAATGTTTGATACAATAGTTGTAAATATGATTTACAAATAAAATTTTATACTATTCATATGCTTATGATTTTGTAATCAACATAGCCAATATTTACATTAAACGCAAGACATTTCATAGAATGTCCCCTATGTTCTAAGTAAGGAATATATCGAGAATTTCTTAGAATTACCGTAAGTTATCGTATTTTACCTTGAATTGTATAGAAAATAATGCGCATTTCCAATTTCTAATACGAAATTTACAATATTTAAAGTTTATATTAAATTCTAAATATAAAATATGAAAAAAGGTTAAATAAATATCAAAATTAGACTAAATAAATATGACATATTAAGTTTCGGCGCAATATTTGGAATGATTCAGCACGTGTGTTTAGAATTTGTTGGAAAACACAATCAAAAGATTAGTGAGATTGACCATAAGCTTTTTATGATAGGCTCTAAAATTCCAGCAAAGCGACACAGCAAACAGATACTTCATTGACAGATGAGTGCTCAGCTGATTTCGAGGCAATCACAGCCTAATGCCTAATTATAAAAAGCAAATTATATGAAATTCGCCCCCAATTTTTTTATAACTGTTTTTCGTGCAAATAAATAATAAATCTAAAAAACTGAATGAATGAGAGATGAAAGAAGAGTTATCAAAAGACAACAAAAACAGAGTATAATACAATACATTTTAACCGTTTAGTGTAATTTGGATAATTTACAAAATAATTTTCATTTTTGTATAAGAAAATTTAATAATATATATAATTAGAACGTTTGCGGGGTTTTCTACTGTTATATTAAATGTCGATAAAAAGAATAATAATATAAAAAAATGTAATAATTTTCTGATTGAAAAGTTATTTCAATTATTAATTATATAATTCGCGGCATTAAATCGTTGATATCTGTTATAGACTTTTGACAATTTCTTTTTTTTCGATAGTTTTCATGGTTTTTATATTAGTAGTTTGTATTTAAATAAATTTATGCATTTTTGTTCCATAGAAACTATATTATGACACTAAAATTTGTTCTCAAGGACTTTTTATAGCACTAGTACTTTAATTTTTAGATTACTCGTACTTTTCCTTTATTATTAAAGTATAGCCTCCGCGAAAAAAATCCATAAAATATATATAAAAGCCAGTTTCAGTTTTGTGCTTGGTTTGACTATTTAAACGCATGGTTTAATAGTTATTTCTACAACAAGGCGATAATATGAGACTTAAGGCCCGAGTGTTTAATAATGCTTATCAACCGTGTTTTATACAAAATTATATGCATTTTTAAATAAATTAACATAAAAATCTCAAAAATTCTTCGAATTACTGTAAAAAATACATTTTGCAGCCTCTATGATAAGCCACAAGTAGACGTAGTTCATGAGTTTTCCGATAGGTGGCTTTTTTAAAAAACAATCCGTTTACACTAACAAATTACAAGTAAACTACGCCCAACAAAAGTGGCGTACATATAAAATTGATGGATTTCTTTTACGAAGATTACACTTTAATAGTAAAGTAAAAGCCTTAGTGCTTGAAAGAGTTCTTTAAAGCCCTTGTGCAATAGTAACGACATAGACAGAACAAATTTAAGTGCCATGATATCAGTTTATGCAACAAAAATGCTTAAAATTAAATATGAATATTTCATCTTCTTCTGCTTCTACAACTCAACAACCATTATCGGTCTTAAGTCTAACCAATTGGTTTTATCATAGTTTTTCAAAGAATTTTTTAAGAATAATTAATGAAAATGTAAGTAATAATATTAATAATAAAATTTAAATAAAAATATTTAATGAAACACATATATCGGATCTCTCTATGAATTACGACTACTTACGACTATGTGCAAGAGAGGGATACAAGATAGAATTTGTTCTTTATCAATCCTGAAGTTTATGTTATGTCAGAGAACTTGATTTTATATTTTAATTTAGGAAAACTAAATTATTTTTCCATTTTTGTGTTAATTAATTAAAAATACATTGTATAAAAAACACGGTTCAAAAGCATTATTATACTCACGGGCCCCTTTCAAAATACTCTACAAGCTAAGCTGCGGGCTTTACAAAAATCCATGTGTTAAAAATTATTTATCCTACTGTTCTAGTTGTATAAATAACTATTATTGTTAAAAACTTTACATTACTATTGGAGAAATAAAAGTATAAAAGAAATTTTAAACATACACTTTTTACCCAAAATTTTCCCATTTTACAAGTTCTTTCTTTAATTTGTACATACATATAAAAATTTATATTTATATTTTATGGCCTTAATGAAGATATAAATCAGGTGATTAGGAACAGATTGATGATAATTTGTATTTCATAATATGTAATAATATAATACTTTTAGAACTTAATGTTTCACTTGCTGATCGTGGAAAATACCTTTAATAATTTATTTTTTAGCAAAAAAGACAAAATCAAATGTAAAAAATAAATCGAACAAAAGTAAGACACATAATTTATAAATAAAAACTGTTTAAATCTATTAACATTTAAATCTGAATTAAAATATTGATATTAATAAAACAAAGCGGATTTGTTTCTAAATTAGGTTAAAATTAGAATATTCTTCGGTCTAAGCAAAACATATCTAGTTTAAACTCAAATTATTAAAAAGTCAAAATGGTATTATATCAATTAATTTATTCAAAATATTTAAAAAAGACAATAATGTCAAATATGAAGACAGGAATTAAACAAGCTTGATCAGAATTCAATGAATAAAAATTTGTTCAACAAAAAATACCTGAACTCAGACAAGCATTCTATTGACACCTGATTTCGAGGAATGGCAAAAACCCAAAACTTAAATATACTAAACCCAAAAAACGAATGAATGAAATAACGGATGCATAGGATTGTTATCAAATGGCAATAAAGAAATAAAAATTAGCTCACTTCTATACTTGTTATTTCAATGATTTATAATTTATTGCCATAATATTCTCTTTCTCTTTGCATTTTGTTCTTTAAATAAAGTGTAAAACAATAAATTGCAAAAAAATTAATGTCTTTTGAATGTCATTCATTTTTCAACACAAATCAGGGCATATTAAAGGATTTGTTGAAGAGATCTCGCGGATGTTTGCACCCGAATCAGCAACAAACAATGCAGATTTTAAACCGGATACGGATACACAGTTTTTTTTTAAAAAGTACCCTTGAATAGTTAATTGTGCTACAAGTATAGATATTTGTTCTACAATTATTCAAATGAGTTATTTTTTAATATGAAAACGTGAGTGAAATTCGAGTTCTAAGCGAGCATTTAAATCGTTTCAAAATAAAGATAGAAATTTTTAAAGCAATTCTCTTTTAAATATTACATAACGATAACTGATTCAAAAATATTTGACATTTTAGCGGAACTATAATGAGTTTAAAATGGCGCCCGATTTTTGACATTAACACAAATAAATTCGCAGATGATGACTTTTTTCACTGGTTAAAAAAAAAAAAATTTCCACAAGCGATGAAGGTGACGCTTTACGAAACTCAAATCAATATCGAAAAGCCAACTTTTCTTTTTGGGATTGCAAAATAGTTATTTTTAATTCAATGGTGTAAAATGAGCCATTTTTTAACGAGGAAACGATTGTGAAATACATGACATTAGGCGAATTTCCGCTTTGAAAACGAATTTTACTCCTAAACACAGTTTTTTTGGACTTTCTTCAAAACTTGATATAAAACTAATAAAAACATTTTTCCCGTTACAACGGTCTCTATTTCAATCGTTTCCGGATTCTATTTGAACGTTATAACTGCCTGAATTAAAAATGATACAGTTTTTTCCTCAAAATGGCTCCGAAATTTTGAATTTCAAACAAATGTACTAGTTGATTATAATTTTATTGCCATAGTGAAATAAAAATTCAAAATTTTAACTAGTGCGAAAAGTGATGCATTATAAATCACAAATCGATTTCGAAAAGCTAACCTTTCGATACGAAAGTGCAAAAAATATACATCAAATAATTTTCACTATATTTTTAAAGGTAATCTCGAAAATAAGGTAAATAAGAAATATTACCTCTTCATTTTTGGTATCAAGTAAATTGTGTTTATAGACAATTAATAAGTCTTACGTTCTTGTGATGGATTCCGGATTAGGGCTTGGTAAGGTGTTATAAGAGTCACTCTGTTAGTACAGGTTCTAAATGATTAGTTTGAGGATAGAATTGAGTTGTGGAACCGGGGAATGTATGAATGAATGTCTGATCTTGAAAGAGTTTTAAGAGTCATACATAATTTCTGAGAAAGCGCAAGGATAAAGTTTATACACTCCTTCTAATAAGATGGTGGCGGTGATCGAGACTGATAGTGTTAGTCCCGTTAAATTTTTTTCTTTACATTTATTTAGTTGATAACAATTTATTTCTGTATAATTACTATTGATATAACTGCTGATCTCTGTTTTGAACTTAATTTGAAATGACTTTTGATTCAAGTATAGCTCGTCTCGGTTAGGTAGGGACCGAACCGATGGTATCTAATTTAGTTTGCTTTAAACTACGGAGATAAATTAAAAACTGAAATAATCTAATGATTTTTTTAGAAATAGGCTTTTTCCGTATCAAAATGAGCCTTCTTATTTGAAAATCCTACATAACAGAAACAGGAGCCTAAATTCATCCAGCTCTTATTAAGTGACTATCAATAAGCTTACCCATGGAGTTGTGTCTGGAGGTGCCGAAGAGGAAGTAGACTAGGACGGGGAAGAAGGCGGTGTAGATGCCGGTGATGGCGGGGATATTGGCGAGGAGGGCGTATCCCATGCCCTGGGGGATGTGCATAATGGCGACGGTGCATCCTGAGATGATGTCCAGTGGGAAGTGCGTCTTCAGGGAGTACTCCCGCAGCCAGCCGATCACCGGAAACAGCGAAATGATACATTTCATGCAGTCCACCTTGCTGATCTGTTTCGCCAGCTTTTTAACCACTGGAGAGCAACAAAAAAGATAGAGATAAAATACGATTTTACCACCCAGGCATAAAACACTAGTTTTTCTTATTTGTTTCATATCACTAATTACTCTGCTGTTATTTGTATGTTCAGACTTTATTGTTCTCACTTTTTAGAAACCTGAAAGTCACTCAAACAAATCTACGGTGAATTTCCTTTCCAAACCGGAACAAGTTTATGACCTTTTAGATTCGTGTGGAAAATTCTCGACAAGTATTTTTTTAATATGAAATTTTATATTTTAGCCATAAATTATCCAAAGATGAGTTCTATTTTTAAAAATTAATTTTACTTTAGATAAAATATTTTAAATTTGGAAAATAAATAAAAATAGGATTAAAATGTACAACTGGGAGAAAATTAATAGGCCACCTAGCATTATTGGTCTGAAATAGGTACTTTTCTTGAACTTACAGTATCAAGTTATATTCCTAGTGATGATTTCGGATCATATAAACCCTAGTACCTATTCATACAAATTTTTAATATATAATTTATAATTAAGACTAAACAAAAATTGTCCTAGGTGGGATATTATTTTCTCTCAGTTGTGTATCTTTATATTTTAAAAACATAAGTGAAATTCTAAAAAAAAATAATTTTGTTAAAAGTAAACTACGTTTTGTCGTAAACTTGTTCCTTATACATAAAAAAAACATTTGGTTTTTGTAAATGTACATTACTAACCTTTCCAATTTCTAATTGAATAATGATTTACTTTAAATTGACGTAGAAAAACTTATATATGCGTTTAAAACAAAAATATCAAATTCAGTATTAAATGGTTATTTTTGATACAAATAACTGTGAGATACGAGCCGCCAGGTGAGTTTTTCAATGTTTCCAAGTTAAAAAACGAATTTTACACGCGAGATAAAAATTATTTTGCCTTTTCCTAAAACTTAATTGAAATAATCAAAAAGATACACATTTCTACTTGTAAAAATCATTCAAAATTAATTTATTTAAATAAATTGTAATTTCATTATTTTTTGTCGTTACAACGGTCTTTATTTGAACGTTTATTTGACCGTTATAAGAAACTGGAAATTGTACAGTTTCTTCATCAAAATGATCCTAAATTTTAACATTGAAACAAATTTATTCGTAAATTTTGATTTTTTTTTTTCAGTAGAGAAATCAAAATTCAAAAATTTTCACTAGTGCGATAAAGTAATGCAATATGATACTTAAATCGATGTCGAAAAGCAAATCTTTTAATAAGAAAGTGCAATAATCTTTTTTTATTTATTAATTTAAATCATTTTTTTGTGGATTTTTTTTGAAATTGAGAATAATTTTGATATTTCAATCATATAACATTTTTTTATTTATTGAAAAAGCATGGAATTTTTTCCAGCAATAATGAAATTACAATTTATTCAAATTAATTAGTTTTGAATGATTTTTACAAGCGGAAATGTGTATCATTTGGATTATTTCTCTTATTTTGTAGCATTATTTAAATTGCATTAATTAATTAGCATACTTGTACGTGCGGTGTCATTAGTCGTGGAAAATTTAACACTTTTGGTGAAATTTTAAAATATTATTAAATTTACGTATATTCAAATAACAGCAATACATAAATTATATTAGACTAAAAACTGAATTTTGTATAAAAATTTATATTAAATTTAAAATTTGACTCTTTTTTTCGTTAATTGTGAATGTTATACAAACAATAGAAAGACTATTATCGATTTTCATTCAAATAAACATGTTTTTGATATTTATTATCAGTTTAAATTAAACAAATTACAACTAATCGGTTTTCATTAAATTTGAACCGGAAAAGTGAAAAAAGAAATGTTTTTCTTATATTTCATCACTACAATAATTATTAATAAGAATCGTTAATAAATATTAGCTTCATTTTTTTAAAAAAAAAGATATTATAAGTTTGATTCATTAAATTTTATTTAGATAGTCAAGAATTCAAATAATAATAAATTTTTTCATTAAATGTTGATCAATATGCTAATATATTATTTATTTAGCTCATTTTATAAAATAAAAAGTTGAAGTTATCTAAATGACAAACATTTCTCTTTTATCAAACGTGAAAGACAAAAAAGTTTTGTGGAAAAATTTAAAATACGAAACATTTCTTAACAACTTTATCACTTTTAGAAAATTTTTAAACTGTTTTTTTTTTCTTAACGAAATGAATTAAATAAAAAATCTATAGCTTTTGAAAATTCATTAAGTATTTCATTATTTCAAAGTAAAATATTTAAACGCGATCAACAACTGGCAAAAATATTTGCGATCGAGTTAAAATTATATTCCACATTTAGTCAAAAACTAATATTGAGTGACTTTAAGGGTTCTATTTTCTCTATAAATCCTCATTTCACCCCTTTAATTTCACAAAAGCACTCACTAGGAACTTTGGGATATTCATAGTTGAAGGACTGGTTGATCTGTTCCAGGCGATAGATGGGCCTGTTCACTTTAACTTGGACATTTTCCGTTGTTGTTTGCGCGGTCATTTTTGCGATCGCACTTCACTCCGAGAACCACTTTCGATCTTATCTGATTACGGTTGCGAACTGAAGATGAGTCGGGTCTAGTTTCTCGTCACTACCGACGACAACGACAACACAGCAGCCCAACAGCTTGAATTGACATCAAGATCACGATCGTTTTTTTGGCAATTGCCAATTTTATGCAACGATCGTTTAAACCACAAACACACCCTCAAACAGACACTGGTTTGCGTTTTATGCTTTGGTTTTTTTGTTGATTTTTCTTCTTTGATACAGATAAAAACAAAAGCAAAAACCAAACTGATCAAATCAATAATTTATCCACATTCCTCACGAAATCACAGACACCTGTCTCTGTGGAGACTAATTTGCAACTATAATTTAAAATCGAAGAATCTGCTCTTTTAGGTCCTCACTTTTCGCAACATTTTCGACACTTTTTTGGTTTTCAATTTATGCAAATTTGAACTGTGAACTGATCTTTTAGCACTAATTTCACGGTGATTTTTGGGAGAGGACCAGAAGCAGAGACAGAAAAGGAGCACTGATCACGAGCACGGGTCCGCACCAGATAATCAGCGTTTTGGCGAGCGAATTTCTACGTTTTGCCAAATAATCCAATCGCACGGGCGGCTTTGAAAATAAAAATAACAACTTTTTTGCCGCCAACTAAACGACGGGGCGACGACGACTGGCCAATAAAATGGGTGCTGCTCGGTGGAAAATCGTGATGAAACTGAGCGCGCGGGCTGAGCAAAGTTTGAAGAAATAAAAATTGGAAAATGGAATCAATAATTCGATTTAACCATGAAAAGCATAATATTGGCGCACTAGTCATTTCCAGTGACGCACATTGGTAGCTCAGGTTTTGTTATATACCGATTGTGGGTGGCCAAAATATTTAATTGTCTTTCATTCATTAAAATTTTCTGAATTGAAAAAAATATATTTAAATAATTTGAAACATTTGTACTAATATTTATTCTACCAAAAACATTTTAAAACACTAGTGCTCAAAGAAAATTTTATTTTACATTAATGTTTTTTCTTTATTGAAAAACGTGATAGATTGTCGTAAAAAAATTAGTATCATATTCAAGTCTTTAGTACATAAATAAAAAAATACTAAATTTTTGTATTTAATTTGTTTAAAAATGAACAAATATTTGTATAAAACATGCTCGATAAGCAGTATGAAATTGAAGGACTTTATTTAAATCACTTTTTGCACTTCCGTATCGAAACATTTTCGTTATCCATTTGGGTTTCGCAATGTTTCACTTCATGGCACTCAGTGAAAATTTTGAATTTTTATTTTACTAGTGAAAAAAAAAATTTTCATAAACTATGGTCTCAATGTCAAAATTTGGTCGCCATTGTTTTAACTCGGAAACGATGACACTCGTTAAAAACAGTTGACTTTACACCCTTGTAGCACAAATAACTATTTTACGTATACCTTCACGATTCTATAGAACCCTAGTGTTTTAATGTTTTAATTCTTGATCGAGTATTACTTAACACTTGGGTTTTTTAAAGTCACGAGTGTAACGAGTGCTTTAGATTAAGGTTTAAATAATCCGTTTTGTTGTGAAATCATCAACAGATACAGTTAAACCATACACAATGAAACTAATGTACATATAAATTGGATGGATTTCTTTAACAGAGATCAAATTTTAATAATAAAGAAAAATCACTTGTGCTATAAAAACGACTTTGACATAACAAATTTTAGTATCATAATATCAATTTTATGCAACAAAAATGTACAAAGATTATTAAATACAATGCATGAAAATCTTATTCTTCTCGTACTTTTGTTTATAAATTTATTTTAATATTACTATTTCGGAATATATATATAATTTTCTGCTAAATAGATTGTTTTGTTTTTTAATTTCTAATTTACCTTGACTTAATTGTCACCAGACTATATTAAAAAAATATGTACAATTTGTCTAGGTTTATTATAGAAGCACACAATAACAAATATAATTATAATTTAATTTTTAATTATTGATATTAAATTTGTTGATAACAATTGTATAAACAATAATACGACTTTAAATAATGTTGCTTTTGAACAATAAATATTCTATAAAAAGTTAAAAGATACTTAAAAATAAAAATACAAATAAAATAAAAAATATTAAAATTAATATCTCTTAAAAAATAGAATCAATTTTAACTATTATGTTCAACAGAGAAATATCTGTCTTATCAATTGGAGGTTTAAAGTTTAACATAAAATACCAATTAATTTACATAAATGATCCCATGTGATTGTCGTCATTTGGGCAAAAAAGTTTAAAGGTCGATTTTTTTTATTTTGTCAAATTATTGATATTGTATCAATCTTTAAACAAATACAAAAAACAATGTTTGGTACATTGTTGACATACTTAACTTAGACAGTTAAATCCGCTTGAATAAAGTTAAAACGATATTTGTTAGAATTTAAGGGGAAATTGTAATTTCTTTTATGCATTTTAGTTATATTAAATCGATTTTACGTAATTCCGTATCGAAAAGTAGCCTCTTTTGAACGTAAATTGGTTCGGTAATGGTTTACTTTTTAGCACAGCATTTGGTAATATTGCATAATTTTCACGCAAATTAATCAACAATTTAATGAAATTACATATTGTTGTCAGAACCCAACCTCTACAAATTAATAATTTAAATATTTTAATTTGAAAATTTTGTTGTGAGTATCCCCATCTCACTCTAATATCGATTTTAAAATTAAATAGTTTGTTAGAGTATTTCCATCTCTCTCCAATCATTTCATATTAATTTAAGTGGTGGTTCTCACTCTAATTTGATTAGACAAAAGACTGTGCCTTACTTGTTCCACAATTTGAAAAAGCCGTAGCAAACGTTTTTATTAGTAATTATCGATTAGCTGTTATTTTTTTCAAAATTGCACAAAATAGCGCTCAATAAACATATGAAATCGGTTATTACAGCACTCGTTTAACTTATTTANCTTGTTCCACAATTTGAAAAAGCCGTAGCAAACGTTTTTATTAGTAATTATCGATTAGCTGTTATTTTTTTCAAAATTGCACAAAATAGCGCTCAATAAACATATGAAATCGGTTATTACAGCACTCGTTTAACTTATTTAACTCGCTACGCTCGTGAAAATACATGGTAAATTCGTGTTGTAATAACTTCTTTTTCACCACTTGTATCGAAATATACTATTATAGTACTAATATTTGTTCTGTCGGTTTTTATATATTATTAAAGTGTGACCTTCGTGAAAAAAAATCCATCTTATTTATATGGACGTTTCGTTGTAAGTGGTTTAACTGCATTTGCGGTCGGTGTGTGAATGGTTTTAATTTAAATAGTATTATATTAGTATTTAATTATTTGTTTTCGATCCATTTAAATTTAAATGTACCGGATGATTTAAATTGGATGATATTCCAATGTGCAAGTAATAGAAATAAAATATAGTTTTCTCAGTCTTTCCGTGGAATTAGAAAAAGAAACATAACAAATGTGAGGGCGCAATATCCATGTGTTTTATTTCTGTTTGTAATTCCACGGGAAGAAGAAGAGATCTCTATTTGCGTAAAATGCATAAAATTTAAATGATTTACGGTCGATAAGTTTATAAAGCAATCGGGCCTTCTTTTAACCACTCGCTACGTTCGTGACTTTAAAAACCCTAGTATTTAATAATGCCTTATTTTATCGCCGTAGTTGTATAAATTACTATGATAGTTATTTATTAGGAAATAATAAATTTTAAGATTTTTGTAAATTAATAAGTGTTTATTGCTCATCAAAATAAATCCTAAATAAAGTTTTAAGCATTTATAATAAAGAAATAAAATGAATATAATAATATAATTGTTAGTTATTTCTAAACAAGGTTTATAAGTTAGACATTAGTAAACTCAAAGGTTCTGTAAAGTCATTAGAGAATCAAGTATTTTAATAAAAATAAATGTGTTATTGAAAATGCTTGTTGGTTATGAGTCATACAAAATTGTATGTATTTTTAGTCAAATCATTACTAAAACAATAATAATTTCCTGAAACCGAAGTACAAATATATGTTTAAATTTAACTTAAGTCGAATAAGTCAATAATTGAAATTATAGTAAAATTTTAAAATAGTTATAAATTTGATATTTTATTTCATAGTGCACCGATCAAATTACATAAATTGTATAATAACTAAAATATGATTATTTTAATATGAAATACAATTTCAATGCTTAATTTTTAAATAAAAGCAATGATAATGACGAAAACTTACACTACTGTTCAGAATAAAAAAACGGGTTGCGAATCTGTAACAAAAATTATTTTTAGCTTCAAGGTTGAGAATTCCTTAGAAGTAGTTTATAATTAGACCACTAGTAGACGCATTTCTGCCTTCTGACATTGATTTTGACCAAGTTTTGCTTTTATGACAGTTCATAAAGCGATAGTTGAGGTCACAGATCGACGAGATCATCACATGTTCGGGTTTTTTTTCGATGACCGATGAAGCATAAATCACTGCTTTCTCGTCATTTTTGTTTTATATTTTGTCATAAAAATCAAATGGCAGATAAGGCAGTCCTTCGCCAATTTAATATCAATCTGTATTGTTTAATATGTGTAAAATGCTTTCGTCAATAATAAAACCATATAATTTATTAGATTTTGAAGCAATTGGATGTGTTATCTTATTGTTGTGACTGTTTTCGATAATTTAACAATTCAGGTTAAGGTAACATAAAGTTTTTAACTATATTTTAAGATAAAAATATAAAAAGTGGAAAATTTTTTGGAATGATAATAATGTTGCTTTTAAATGTGAGATAATCTACTATCATAGTGTTATTCATCGGTTATTTGTGTTACTCGGATGTAAAGTTAGTTGTTTTTTAATGAGGTAACAAGAAATCAAGTCGAATTCGAATCATTTCCTAATTAAAATATTAAATATTGTGAGGTCTCTTGGCACAGCTTGGGCTCTAAAAAGGCTCACTTTTGTTAAAGAAATGAATCCTTTTTCATTGGCGTGAATTTAAATGTAGAATTTCATTTTATCACTAAAAAAATAGCACAAAGATTTACTACCGAAAAAAGACAGATAAAAAAAAAACCAATGATAAAAAACAATCTTTTCGTACTGCAAAATGTAAAAATAATTATTGTCATAAACAGCTTACTATTTTACGCGAAATAAATCCTATATTTAGTATTAAATTTAATTTATTTAAATATAATATATTAATTTTTTATCAGTGATGAAAAAAGCAATAAATTTTACCAGTGAAAAACGGGCATCTTACAAAAATCGGACTCTACTAATCAATAATAATAGAAATTGCAAAAAAAGTAAATATTAACTATTACGTAATTTTATTTATACAATTCTATTAAAAATGTTTACATTTTAGTAGCCAATGCTTTCTTTAGAAGGTATTAATACTAAAAGATATATACAAATCATAATATTCTATATAATGGTGCCAATTTTTATGAGCAAACAATAGTATTGAAGGTGAAATTTACATATAATAGAGAATTAGAAAAATATTAATGTTCAAATTGGGTAATGATTAAGATAGAAAATAAAAAAAATAGAAAGAATTTGGTAAATATTAGGGGTTTATCTAAATGTGTTAAAATAGATAGGAATATAATGAGTTAGGTTTCACATAAATTAACTAGAGGATTATTTGAAATTTCAGTTTTAAACTTTAATTTTAAGTGTACTTTTGACATTTGGTTATTTATTAATATAATGTGCGCTAATGATGTACCAACCCTATTCAATTGTGCATAATATTTTATTTAATTTGCCCGGATGGAAAATTGATTTTGAATTTTTCTTGCCACTACAATAAAATAGGCAATCAAATTAAATTTTCATCCATTAAATGTCTGAAAGTAAAATATTTTTTAAAATGCTGATTTAGATGTCTAATTGTGATTTAAAATATCGATACAGTGCAAAATGGAAGGTTTTGGTGATTTATCGAAAAATTGAGACCGAAAGTTCTATTGCTTGAAAGAACCTTTCCTTAATTGTATGTGTTTAGACTATTATTTAGTACTGGGTAACCTTCTTATTTTTTACTTCATATTTCGTAAAAAATTGCTAATAAATATGCGAATTAATTTTGTACAAAACCGTTTGGAAAAACGCATTATTAAACACTCGTATCTTTTAGAACTTTACTCGAATTTAATTATTGTTCATTTTTTCCGACACGTTGTTTAAATAACTATTAATTTAAATATATAACTCTTACTTTATAGAGATAGTAACAGATATTATCAATAAAAACTTCATATAAATAATCATGTTAAAAATTATTAGTTTAATTTGATGTGTTTTTTAGATTTGTCTTTTTAGAATCATGTTAATATAGTAGACTTTAAATAATTAAACGTTATTTAAGAACATGACGATATATGACACAAATTGTGTTTATACTGTCAAAGAATATAGCATATTTAAGATATTTGATAATGACACCAGTTTTTCAACAAACAGGGGAAATTTCAATCTTCAACCACTACAAAAAACCATGTACATTAGTATATTTTATGTAAATGATTTCAAGGTCTTTTCGCCGCTCTTTTAAATCATTTACGCACTACACTACTTTTTCATCAAATTAATGACTGACAATGTTGCCGAATGAACCAGTAATGGAGCCCGAAACCAGTTTGATATCGGAGTCATCATCCGATTTTCAAATTGATTTAATTCATCATTATTATCGACTACTCTTTGGTCTTTGGAGAGGAGCCATTAAAATGATATTTCAGCATTTTCGTAATTCATAAACGCTACAAAATACACACAATCGGGAGAGATAGAGAGAAAAAGCAGTGCATTTCAAATTGTCGGTGCGTGATTGCATTTTACCGGTGCGCGGTTTGAGAAGCGGTGGCGGGGAGTGCGTATTATTGCACACATGACATGACATATGATTGCACTAAGAAAATCGAAAAGAGTGCGCGCGCCGTAAATGAAACAAAGCTGAAGTGTTCAAGACCAGGGCCGATCTTTTCGCGGTCTTGTTATGTTGTTTTGTAATTTTGTTTATATTCCGATTTCTCAAGTCATGTGATCGCGTCGTCGCGTCAGAGACGGGATTTCTGCCACTTTTTCTGCGAATACCTTTGATACATGGTGTTGATGACTTTTCGATAACAATTTATATAACTTAAAATAATAATAGTTGTAAATTCAAATATTTTCTTCAATGAAAACGCAAGTCCTAGACAATGAAACTGGATTTTTACATTGTATCGATATGACATGTGGTTTTAACTGGCAGTAGCGTACGACTACGATAATCTATAAAAAAAAAAACAAAATTTATCACGCTATCATTTGTCATTGGGTCACAGTCACTCGATTGCATTTTGGTTAATCCAAAAAGACGTCCTTTCTCCAAAAAGTACCGCCTTTTTTAAGCACCAACAGACCGGTTTCGGTAGACCTTATTACTTATTTTAATCGTATTATGACTACTCAGTGCACTTTAGTTCAAAATGATATTAACTGTTGGTTTTTAACAACAACATTTTAATTAATTTATTCAGAGTTAGATTCTATTTTCCGAATTTTGTAATAACCAAATGATGTATTTTGTTATGTATTATTAAACTGTAACCGATAAAATGATAAAAAATAAAAAGTAATAAAGTAATATTGGAGTTAATATTGTAAATTACACATTTGGATTAATTCACATTTCTTTTTCTAATCCAAAATCAATTTATATTTATTATTTTTCAAATTAAACAATATTTGTTTGAGGTACAGTCAACTCTCGATAATTCCAACTTACGATAATGCGAGCCCCTGTATAAATTGAAGTTATCACGAGTTCGCTACAAATTCTCTTTATATTTCGAAATAAATCAACACATTTTTATTCGGTATTTTAAATGAAAAACCATTGTTTTGTTTTACAAAACCACGCGGTAATTCGAAATCATCGTTGGGAATTCAAAGTAAGAGGAAAGATTTACAATTTGCGAAAAGTGCGAACTTTGTTTTTTCGAACCAATTGCTAATTCAAGCTCTTTATAATTGTTAATATTTTAAGTTTCTTGATTTTCGAATTGTCGAGACCTGACTGTATATGTAAATTGTTTAACATTTTGCGCTTAACATGTGAATCGTACAATAAGAATGATAGGAAGAATTTACAAATATAGAAATACAATTTCAATAATGTAATATAAAAATTTGAAAATTTACCAAAAATTTGATTTTAATGATTTTACTTATATATTAGACTTTTAATTGAATGATACTTTTCAACTATCTGCCTTATAGTTAAATAATACACTGAAATCAAATAATTACCGGAAAGACGAAAACTTGTTGGTTGATACCCCCCATGTTCCTTTCAGGAACTGAAAGGGATTTTTTTTAATTCACCAAAAATCATTCAATCCATCATAATCATATAATTATACATTTTAAAACTATTTTGATTAAAATTGATTTCAATATGAAAACTTAAAACAAACTTAAAATAAATAAAATAATAAAAAAATAAAAAAAGAATAATAAAAAAAATAAAATAATAAAAAAATTTATTTAGAATTGATCTTAATTTCGTGAAAAAAAAATATAATTCAAAGTCCCACTGTGCATCGTCTGCTTCGCATCGCAACGCAATGACAAGATCTAAATGAAACGATAATGGTTCAGTGCGTCTTATGTTAATGAAAATAATGAAATTATGAAAAATAATTACTCAATTATAAATTTAAATGAGATTGTAATAATTGCAGATTCAATTATTGCAAATTTGATTAACCTGACTCAAATGAATATTCATTTCGAGTTTTCAACACCATGTGACAAAATGTTTTGGGTTTTTTTTTTATGCAAAATGAACATAATTATTTGATTTGTAATCAATGAAATATGCACAATTAAAAAAATTAGGAAATCAATCGATGGAAATGAGATACAAATTATCTAATCCATAATTTGCACTCAAACAACTATCAATCACCGATCGAGAACTCTTTGAATTAGACTCTTCAAATTATCACTATCAGACACAGTCACTGAATTTGAATTTTTAATCTTTATCAAATGCGCTCCCCTTCGCTTGACTTTTTCTCTTGGCGATTGAAATGCATTCTAATTTATTCATAATTCTCCGTCCATTCGCCTCAGATACGACCATTTATGACGTGTAAACTGTTTAACCACAGTTTCGGTCGTAAACTAATAAAAATAGTGCCATTTCTGATAAGAGATTTATAGCGTCAGATTTTTGTCGCAAACAAAAACTAATCACTTTTTTTGAAAGATCATTCTAGAGCACATCTTCAAAATTTACACTGAAGGAAATCAGCAAAGTACCACTGTTTAATTTATATTTTGTCATTCTTAAAAAAACATTTTCCTTAATTTTTTTCAATTGAGTGTTCCCTCTCAAAGACAAATGATAAAATAAAAATCAATTATTCATCTAATTTTCAACCGGTGATGGTACTGCGATTCTAGCCTTTTATTGAGGAAAAATAAGTAAAATTTGTTAATTAATTTTATGTTAATTAAAATGTTAATATATTATTTAATATTTTAATTATAAACACCAGACAATAGACAACAATGAATGGAGAGGATCATATAGGTAAAGGGCCGTTTCGCCTCATAAGCTTATACAGATATATTATTTAATAAGAAAATTCAAAATATATGGAAAAAATAAAAATTCTATATACCTAAAGTATAAGTTAAAACAAAATCAAACTATGAACAAATTTATCTCAAGGTCAAAAGTCAAGTATCATTTTGTTGTCTAAGCTGAACATTTTTTTGATCACATGACATGCTACCGTAATGACGGTTTTTTAAAAATAGTTATTTGTGCTACAAGGGTGTAAAGTTAACGAGTGACACGAGTGTGAAACATTCGAGCAGAAGGCGAGTGTTTCATTGTTTTCGAGTTAAAAAACAGGACTTTACACCTGACCAGGACAACGTTTTTTGCACTCCATTCAAGAGCACTAAAATTTTTAAAATTTCACATTAAATTTCATCATTTACATGAAAATTATAACATTGACATGTTTCACAAATGTTTCAAGCACAATCTTAATTTGTAAAGTGACCGTTAACGGTTGAATTTTCTCTTAACTACTTGGTCATAAGACAAATGCCTATTTTATTGTGACATGAACCAATTGTTTGCTTTAATTTATATAAAATAAATTTCTATTTAAAGCAATATAAGGCCATTACTATAATTTACTTACATTACAGTTTAGCCGAGACCAATATTTTGTGTAGTTGAAGTGCAACAATGGCGACCAAATTTTGACTTTGAAACCAATTTGTTGGATAGTTTATGACATATTTTTTTCAACTAGTGAAATAAAAATTCAAAATTTTTACTGAGTGCCATGATACGGGATATTATGTTATGTACTTACGTGTATTTTAATACTGATTGAAAAAATGTATACCCTATTCTGGTGTTAAATCTTATTTTAACTCCCTTTGCCGCTTGTATTTCACAATCATTTCATCGTTGAAAAACAGTGGATTTAAAACCTTTGTATCTACGATATTTTTATTATTTTTATGGGATGGATTGTGTCCAATGGCACATGTATTGCGACCTGTTTGATATATAGTATTGTGGATCAGTCCATGAGTAATAATATATACATATATGTGCAATATTTCTAATGAAAGTCACAATTCATCGGACAGGAGTATTTCTAATATCAATAGGTTTAAACACCTCACGAGAAAAGACCTCTCTCCTAAATTTGACTAGAGCCCTTTACTAATACAAAATGTGTTCTGTAGTCTCGTCTTCCTGCAGATGGTCTCATCTGAAAGTGCCATATTATTCAAATGATATCTTACATGATAGTTTTCTGTTAGGTAGCCAACTATTCTTCAGAGATCTGTTCTGCCTAACGTTTAAGTGTCTCCCAAGATATACATTCTAATGGGTATTTACTTTGTCTAAGTATAAAGTATATTAATTTATAATTCATTTCTAAACTAGCTTGAACTCCATCTAAGCTAAGGGATTCATTCCAACATTCGCTTCATGAATCGCCTCGTCTCCAGGCCATCTACCAGGAACTTCTAAAGAGCTCCCAGCTCTGCTTCCTTTTGTATGCAAATCATTTGTGCCATTTCTTCCGCGGTATTTTCAGAGGAGGAGAATTTAACACCCAAGCAAGATAACAAAAAATGATCTAGAGAGTTCCAGTCTTTAGAGCATAAACGGCAATCGGACAGTGGGTTGAATCTATTTGAGACTCCATTGCTATATAGAGATTGAAAGGTCGAATTGCTGGTTATCAGTTGGTATAAAATCCGGGACTTGAAAAGGGGCAAACTACTGGACATAAGGAATTCCCTGTTTTGACCATGACATGTTTATATAACGGACAGAATGACGAGTTCAATATTCTATTTTCATTCTTCAGCTCCCCTTCGATGTTCTGCCTCATCTCGATCAATGTAATATTTAATGTTTCCTCCGTAAAATCACCACTCAGAAGGTTTTATAAGGTTTTTGGAGTATCGGATTTCCTCGTGTTTGTCATAATACTGTTTCCGCAGTACAATCATCCAAGAACTAATTTCACTCTTTGCTGTGGACCAGCTGATTTCACAGGAAGGTTCGGGTCTATCTGTGTTTTGTACCTTCTTCCAAAATTCAAATTTCTGATCATGACATCGGAAATTGTTCCCATTAGCGATCCATTCGGGATTTCATCCATAGTCGCCTATGTCTATGGCGATATACAATTTGTATTTTAAAAGTACTTGTTGCTACCATCTGCATTATATAAAGATGTGTTAATCCCACAATGGCTTTCACTGCTGCTGTTGGACATACATTTTGACAAAAAATGTTTTCTAAACTAATCTATTTTTTTGTCAATTTTTTTATCACTTGGTAAAGTGTTTATCAATGTCTGATGTCTTTACGAGTAAGCGTCTTAACACTCAGAGACGACTCTGTTTAACGCAAATATGTGTTTATTGTATTATTCTCGTATTTTCTATTAATTATATTATTTTAATTCAGAGAAATATCTCTTCTTATCTTATTACATGTAATATAATTTAATAGTTTCAAAGTTTGTTGAACTGCGTTGATATTGTACAAACTACAGCATTGGCATCCGCATGACCATCAACACAAAAAAAACAATTTCAATTAAATTTTCTAATATAAAATTTTTTAACTCTAGCCTTATGTATGTTTTAAATTAAAAAATGAGTTAGTTTAACTAATATTTAAAACTCTATAAGATTAACCTTTTAAAACTACTATAAATGATTTAATAGTTATTTATAAAACAAGGTCTATGAGATAAGGCCCGAGTGTTTAATAATGCTTATCGACCGTGTTTTATACCAAATTTTATGCATTTTTAAAATAAATTTA
>JXOV01001007.1:7554-17947 GCA_001014945.1 Clogmia albipunctata | reverse complement strand
TTGGGTTTACAGTTCTTGAACATACGTTCCTCGACGAATAGAGGGTTTTGTTTGCCAAATTATGACAATAATTACATCGAATTAAGGGGTATGCCATTTTGTCCATACGGTTTTAAAAAACCGATTTTCGCCGACTTGTGTTTAAAGCAGTTTAATTTTGTTTCTGCTCATTTTTTGCACCATTTTAATATTAATTTTAATAAATAGATAACAAAACATGATTACTGTATAATATGGCGTTGTTGTGTGCTACCCATAATGAATTACGATCCAAAAACAAAGCACCATGCCATTTTGTACATACTTCCCCTAAATAAAAATAATATAAAATGCGAATGAAATTGAATTGCTTAAACTGTATCGCAAACTAATTTGCACATTTTTGGACTCCTTTAAAAAGTAACATAAGTTTATTCCTGTTTAATTGACTTGTTATACCCTGAAACAAGTAATGGGCATTAAAGGGTCATTGTAATAGGTGCTCAATGACTTTATTTGCTGGTCAAACTATGGACTATGATCCGTGTAATTGGAAGGGGTTTTCTAACAGTGCATAACTTTTGTATTGGTCATTTGGTGGAACGAGCCATTTAAGGGTTACTTAACATTTAAATCGGATTCAAAGGGGTCAAAACTGTCCATCAAACAAAAATCCGATAACCGAATCATCCGTAAACTCGGAGTGAAATGACCTGTCTGTATTACATAAAATTATTGGAGTCACATCCCCGTATAATGCTATTTACATCTGTACAATTTTTGGAAGGTAAAAAGTGCACTGTTCTTCTTTATTCGCATTTCTCTCTGTTAACATCACGTGGACTCACAATCTTATAGTCTTTCTGCGCTCTAGCTTTTAAAAATTTTCTTCTTTACATTTCACAATTTCTTTTCAGGTTGGTGTTTGAATGATGTCTCAGTCTTCATAAATTCACTTAGAACTGTGCGACGTGTTCCACTGCAAAAATTTTCGTTGATTTGAAGTCCACCCTTGTCTTTAAAGAATTAATTGAAAAAAGGACATTTTGATTCTTTTTAGAATTAATCATTAAAGTGCAAATAATATCTAAATGACAAAGAGTTATAATTATGAGAAATCTCAATCATTTATACTTATACTTTAGTTTTGTAATAAGTATCTAGTCAGTTAAAGTCCATAACCTTCCCTAAATCATTTTATTCTCAAATTTCAACTTTTGTAAAACAAATTCAATTGACAAGCCTTCTGATTATAATTAATGTTATGTCGTAATTTAAAGAGTTTGATCAGTCTCAATAAAATAATAACACTTGTTTAAAGAAGTTTATACTACAAAAGTTTATTTAAAATTAAATGGTGGATTGATTTACAAAATGATTTAACAACGGAAAAGAAAGATGCGATCGACGTAAAATCATTTGCTAGAGTCTCTTCGAGTTGGCTGTCGAAAGTCTATTTATTGTGTCCCTTGCCCTTGAAGGGTTTAAATTTTGACAATATTCAATTACACCTTTATAGATTCTCTGAAAAGGTCTAAAGTCAATTATAAACATTTCAATTTATGGATTCATTGACCTAAGGGTCTATGCTAGGCCGTATCAAATATATTAACATTTTATGTCTTTGAATTCTTAATGAAGTTGATGCATTTCTAATACTCAATTCTATTATTAGAAAAATGTATTCTATTTTGGTTTTGTTTACATCCACAATTTATGACTGAAATAATAGTTAAGACGTTCCTAAAATAATCAAAATTTAATTGTATTAACATTAATTTAAACATAACCGCTATAACTATTATTACAAGTATTTTCTTCAAAAATTTATTTCAGCCAGTTAATCCTTTTTGTTTAAAAAAAACCCTTATGTGAGACTATTGTTAAATAAACTATATTTAATACGCAAATATTTTGAATTTATTATATAGAGTAAAGATAAGCTTAGAAGATTGCTGGAATTTTAATTGGATCCCACTCAGACGATAATCCATTCAACGCCACATGAACTTCACTTTATTAGCGGTTTTGTTGGTTTATTAAAACAATATTTAAATCGTCATATTGTTATTTCCATTCCCTTGAAATGTTGACTTTTCATCCGGCAACATAAATCCCTTTCAAAGAACATTACGGGTTTAATAATTTTTCAAGATTTCTGGGGGGAAGCAGCAATGGTGTGAGTGGTGAATCTTTAATATAGAGTTTGACTTTAAATGACATTGAAGTTTTATGATAAAAAAGGAATCCTAAAGGGTGCTGTTTTAAAATTTTGAAATAAAATTATTTGTCCAAAAAATAAATGTTCCGTTTCACTTTAAGTAAAAATATCGAAAATCACAATCAAATTAAAAATTACCTTACGTATATTAAAACTGCATTTCTAAAAGAGCCCTCTTGGAAGTAATATCAATTTTGTTTTGAAATCCTTTCATGCAATAATTTATCTATACAAGAAAACTTAATCCTGTGAAAATATACTAGACGGATGTTTTGAATTTAATTGGAGCTAAAACAGCTAATTTTGTACTATTTAAACTTAAACCATATGATAAAATAGTCACAAACGTCGGGAAATACAGTTATACCATACAAAACAAAACTGACAACTATAAAAATTTAATAAATTTCATTCACGGATACACTTTAACATTAAAGAAAAAGCACAAATTTCTTTAAAGCACTTGTGGTATAAAAACGTCTCTGACAGATCAAATTTTTAATTTTATAGTACGAATATCAATTTTATACAACAAAGACTCATAAAGTTAATTTAAGACAATCTTCAGAAAAGGTAACCCATACAAATCAATTTATTTTACAATACGTATGCCAAATAACCATCTACACAATTTATAAAAAATTAACAAACACTCTCAATGTGTTGTTGACAAAACAATCAAAAAATATCTTAACTTCCTTACTAGAGTTAAAGAAAATCTATAAACCTTAAACTAAGGAAACGACAAAATAAAATATGAAGTATGTGATATCAATATGTGCTAATTTTTTATTCAAATCCATTAATAAAATTCCGATTAACAGATTTATAGTATTTTGTAGGCTCAGTGCGGAATCAATATAATTTTAAAGCAGACAACAATCTCTTTGAAATAATTAATTCATATAAATATCGATAAGTCAAATTTTGTAATTAGTTCATCCCTTAATAGTATGAAATCTAACGGTCCATTGTATTCGAAATCTGAGAAAATAGCAATTAACTATAAATTTTGTATGAAATGAAGGGATTGTGAATTCTTAGGAATGTTCGAAATGGGTCTGGCTCTCATCAAAACCGGTGTGTACGAGTATTTCCTATCACAATAAGAAAGTCATAAATTTGAAGCCCATCTGTCCATTCTAATAATTTTATGGAACGTCCCGTCTTGCGATAACAATATCGAAATTGAGACGTGTGCTCTTTCCGGAAAATGTGACCACATCTTATTCACCCTTTCCAACTTCTAACTATCGTGAACCTTTTCATCCCCTGGTAATTAATACGATCCTAAAATGTCAAAACCATAACGAACAAGTGACACTCCAATGGAAAACTCCCTGTCAATCTTCCGAAAAGGACTAATAAACTATTATTTGCGACATATGATAATCATGTGTTGGAATGTCATAGGAAAGTATATTTATTATTATGCCCTGACATAATAATTTAATTTCGACCCAATTTAATACCTTTCAAGTAATAAAACAAATTACAATTTCAGCATCTATAGATTAAAGTGGTGAAAGATTTATGAGTGAGATTTGGAGTGTAGCTCCAAATGTCTAAACCACATATGAAATATATTTTACTTGGAGATATTCCTTTTGTGGCCAAAATAATATTGCACTGATATTAATAATATATTAATAATTTATTTGCAATGTACGACATGAAAACTGAATAATAACCTTCGTTTTAAATTTATAGATAATAAAGTTATATAAAATTCATTTGAATAATTTAAAATTTTATTCCATCAAATTAATTAATCAAAAATATATTTCAAAGGCGGACGAGGAAAACAATATCTGCCAACGGCATGAAAATGAGGAAGGCAACGGGAAACCACCTCATTATTTTTCACAAATACAATCATGGATCAATGCAGTACAAATACAGACTGTTGTTTAAGAGTGTACAACCAGCCAATTCAAAGAGTCAATAAATTTAAATATCTAGGATGTATTATTAACGACAATATTGACCAAGAAGTAAAAATACGTTGCAGGATCGAACAAGCAAGAACAGCGTACTTTAAGATGAAAAAAGTACTCACATGCAGAAACATGAAACTGAATCGAAGAGTAAGACTAGCTAAATGCTATATTTTTTTAACACTGCTGTATGGAATAGCGTCATGGACTATTTCAGATAGATCCCTTAATAGATTGGACNGAACAAGCAAGAACAGCGTACTTTAAGATGAAAAAAGTACTCACATGTAAAGACATGAAACTAAATCTAAGAGTAAGACTAGCTAAATGCTATATTTTTTCGACACTGCTGTATGGAATGGAGTCATGGACTATTTCAGATAGATCCCTAAAAAGATTGGAGGCGTTTGAGATGTGGGTCTACCGCAGAATGCTACGCGTAAGTTGGACAGATAGAATGACGAACGCTAGTGTTCTGGAAAGTATGGAAAAGGATTGTGAAATAATAAAAAGCATCAAGATCCGCAAACTGCAGTATTTTGGTCATATTATGAGGAATTCCAAATATAGAATACTGCAACTTATAATGGAAGGAAAGGAAGACGACCTCGAGGCAGAAGAAAAATATCATGGCTGAGGGATCTCCGACAATGGTACGGAAAAGCGTCCATAGAATTATTTCGAGCGGCAGCGAATAAAATAGCCATTGCAAACATGATCGCCAACGTCCGATAGGATACGACACATGAAGAAGAAGATATTTCAAATCTCCTCCACATCAGATCAAAATTGATGAAACCTTGAAAGATACTTATACGAAACTTTATCATTACTTTCGAGAAGAATCTCCTGACACCGTCAATAATAGGAAACAATTATGTTATTGTATTAAATGATGCGTGACAAAACACATTTATACTCTCATTAGGGACTGTCTTTATTTCACTTAGAAGATTAAGATTACGTCCTGTGTTTTCTCTCACCTACATTGTATGTCACGATAACAAGACCAGATTAGAACGGGGTGTGAGATTCCCTTTGGGGAATCACAGTATTCTCCCCAAAAATTCGCATTTTCCATTTTAATTGATATAAAAGTCAGATTTTGTTTGAAAATATAGTTTTTGTATTTGATAAAAAATTTAATAATATATTTCCAAAGTATGTTAATAAAATAAGTATTGACTTGATCACCTATAATTGCAGTCGATGAAAACAATACCTGCGAATTTCAGATAGCTTTGGAGCATGAAGTAATGTTAAATTATTAGATCAAGCACCACATCAAGGGTTGTTAAGCAGAGTGCTTAACGAATAATGCATGCAACGAATTTTCATTTATACTGCACTTATTTCTTCCTCTCAAAAGGTGTTTTTATGCAATTCAAGGGGGCTAATTTGTAGATGCAACCTGAAGTACTTTTGAGAATCCATTAACAAGCATCATATAAATGACATTGCTGAAGTTATTGTTTCTTATTAAGGGTGTAATAGGTGCGTAATTATGAAACCCGAATTTGCTCTTAGGTGGCGCTCAAATGTCGATGAAATTACCGACACATCTCGCCAGTTATGTCTTTTTGGATATCCGACAAAGAATTCCAACTCACAATAACATGAGTTTATTTCGCGGACAGGAATTTTTGGAATATAATTGAGCAAAAACAAAGTAACCGAAAATTCTGAAATTTGGATAGATGTTTATGGTGAACATACTCTATCTAAGCAATTAAGCTAGGAGTCCATGTTTTTAAACAGTCCACTACCGAAATTTCTGCAGTGAAATAGAGAAGGACAAAAGTGGTGTTTATACCAAAACCGGGGAAGAAGGATCAGATTGACCCCAAAGCATACAGACCGATAAGTCTCACATCTTTTCTACTTAAAGCAATAGAGAAAGTTGTAGAGAAACACCTAAGAGAATTTATACTAGGCAATCAACCTCTTCACACCACGCAGCATGCGTATATAGTTGGCAAATCAACGGAGACTGCCCTATATGAGCTAGTGGCAAAAGTGAAGAATAGCCTAAACAATAAAGAAATAGCACTTTGCGCCTTTATGGACATTACCGGCNCCGGAGCCTTTGATAATACCTCCCATGAGGCTATTCAAAAGGCATTAGTGAACCGTGGTACTGGCACAACCACGATTAACTGGATAGTAGCAATGTTGCAAACCAGAAAGGCGGAAACCACAATAGGCAATACGACTATTGAGATACAAACCTCTAAAGGCTGTCCACATGGAGGGGTCCTCTCCCCTNTTCAAAAGGCATTAGTGAACCGTGGTACTGGCACAACCACGATTAACTGGATAGTGGCAATGTTGCAAACCAGAAAGGCGGAAACCACAATAGGCAATACGACTATTGAGATACAAACCACTAAAGGTTGTCCACAAGGAGGAGTTCTCTCCCCCCTACTCTGGAACCTGGTCATCGATGAACTCCTCTACAACTTGAGCAACCATGGGATCACAGCTCAAGGATACGCTGATGACATTGTCATAATAGCAAGAGGCAAATTCGAAGAGACGATATGCGATATCGTTCAGAACGGCTTGAACATCACAAACATGTGGTGTCAAAGTGTGGGACTTTCAATTAACCATTCGAAAACGGTTGCGGTCCCTTTCAACAAAGGAAAGGGAACTAAACCTCAAGGAACTGGTTCTGAACGGTCAAGTGATTACCTATGAGAAATCCATTTAATACTTAGGTGTCGTAATGGACAAAGAATTAAGATGGAGTCTTCATCAGGCAACGGTGATTGAAAAGGCAAAAAAAGCTATCATGATCTGTATCAGAATGGCAAAGGGTTCGTGGGGCTGCAAGCCAAAAATCATGCTATGGATGTTCAACATGATGGATGGATGTGTCTGTGTATAACAGGAGCTATGAGAACATGCCCAACAACTGGAAAGGAAGCACTACTGGGCCTAGATCCACTACACAGAGTAGTATATCAAAGAACGACGGAGTCCAAACTACGTATTCACGTACAGAGGCACGCCACTCAGACTAGATTAACCTGGGCAGATCAGGCAGCTATTACGAAGAGCAATGAACTGACCGATATGTACCAGCATTTTTAATTATCAGAAAGTCAAGGAAATAATTTTAAATTTATTATACCTATATTAGAAGGGTTTAAACCAACTGCAAACGAATATCAAAAAGTTAGCTCCATTTGAGGTTTAAAAAATTAGCATCAAAATTTTGATATTGAGACCAATTTGTGGGTTATGATTTTTTTTTGGAAAATAGTAAAATTATCACTAATGATTAAAGTAGCAAATTACGGAATTGAAATCAATGTCAAAATGCTAAATTTACAATATGAGATTGGCAAACCTATTAAATTCCCTAATATTTTTTAATAGTGTAATTTTTGTCCAGTTTTTGCAAATAATCCAACTGCTACCATCTCAATATTTTCATTTTTTCGACGACCGTTTAAAAATGACGACGAAATTTACGAGGGAAGTTAAAAAATTGTGTAAGAAACAGAGGGTAAGTACTCCTTTCAAAAATTTAGTTTTTCGTATTCTTCACGATGGTATCTCTGCAATTAATATTTTGCAATCAGGATTGCGAGCTTGTCCTTAAAAACCACAAATAATATTTTGAAATCATAATAATCTTAATTGAAAACGGAATATGGATAACGAGATCCCATAATTGTGAAATAAACTAATTGATATCCCTACAAATGAACAATAATCTTCAGTTATTCTATTGTTTATTTGAAGAGGTTACTGCCCCATATAGATCATTTGTGAAAGCCATGGAAAGTTGGGCTGGAGGTAGTCAAGAAATGTTATAAATGTGCTTTACCTAAGATGTCAATATCAAATTCTTGACAAACCCCTTTTGTTAATTAAGAAAATTTATTCTAAAAAGAATGCTGTACAATTTGTAGAGAAGAAAATGAAATTCTAAAGTAAATTAAAAAAGTAAACAATCTGTAGAGAAAGGGTGAGCCAAATATAATAGAAGATATTTAATTAAAACTGACCATGTCATAAATCTTGCTCGTGATATGGGCATACAACATTTAAAAGTATACTCTTATGGGTGAAACATTTAATTAATTATGTGTTCTTTGTCAGAGGGTGTTGAGTTGAGACAAGGGTTTGCGAAACAAAACCCAATTGTTGATGTGAATATTTATATAACTTATCTTTTTGTTCAGGAAAACCAAACGTGTGACAAAGGATTTAATTGTTTTAAAAAAATGTTCAACATTAATGACCAAAACATTTACATGTTATGATTATAGAAAATTTAAATCTACCACTTTCGCAACAAATTCATTCCAAAGTGGCCTTAACAAAACTGAAAATACACAGTAGAATACATCATCTTTTTGGGCCGATTATCCTTTCGCGATCTTAAAATCTCAATTCTAAACTTTCCTCATAATTTTAAAAGTGATGTTATTGATTTAAATCTTAAGTACCTAAAACTTTAAGCTTTGTTGATATCAAATGTAGTTTTAAAATCATATTTTGCAAGAATTATTATTGATCAAAACCCTCATACACTTCATTAGTTGTAAACAATTTTAGAAAGTTATATTTCTTTGATTAATGGGAGTCTTTATTATTACTTTCAACAAAATTTACAATATATTTATATTTACTTTATAAACTCAACTTTCACATTGTCTGCTCATTACCCAACGGTACTATGTAGTCATTGTAAAATACTGTAAATATGAAAACAAAAAATTGAATAAAGATATTTTATATTAAATTACTTCTCTACTAACCTTATCCATATACCAACATTAACTGATTTAATTCATACTAACTGTCCAAATTACTAACATTGAACTCCTCCTGAAAGGTGGCTGGGCCTATACTGCCCTAGTGTGCAGTGCCGAATGGCGGGCCTAATAATCACTTTTTTTCCTGTCTCATCATTAAACACATGAAAATAATTTTTAAATATTACTATATATCAATATTTTTACTATTACTATATATATCTTTAGCGGTAGTAGTGGGTCATGGGTTGATTGATCCATTGTACATTACATTAAATAGTCTATCGCAATTTAATTCACATAAGACTGCAATTGTTTATCATTGATTTGATCAATTTCATAAATTAAATTAGATTTCTTTGAAACTATTTAAATTAGCCCCATTCTTCTTACCCATTTGCATTTAATTAATTCCTTTTAATACCTTAAGATTCCGTTCTTGAACAGTTTAACTTAGTTTACATGCTCTTTTTCCAATATTCGAAATCGGCTTACAAAACTGAAAGTATCGATTTTTCCCTTCTACATTCTCATTTTTGCATTCGTTGTCGGTTGCGTTAATCATTCTTTCTTATATCATGAGACTGATTTCTTAACGAAATTAAAATACTAGTACAAATAGAAATAACTATGTAGATTCTCTTCAAGAAGGAGAAAGAGGGTAAATAATTTGTTCCATCATCCAGCGACTATTATGATAAGGCCGAGAAAGAGGGAGAAATGGTTGAAAAGCAAACCTCTTGGACTCAAATGGAATAAAGAGAAAAAAGTAAACATACATACATTTAATTTTCGCCACTCAGACATTAATAAGCAGGGGAATAAATGGGAAAATTTCAAAAGTTCCTCTTACGCTTTTAAAGTATTGCCAAGGAAACCAAAGGGACGCCGGGTTTGGTCTGCTCATTTCGCCTAATTTAGTCATTTACAGCTTTGTCTGTAGTAGAGTCGGGATACGAGTTTTTGTAGAACAATTTGTATTTATTAATTTAAATTTTTAATATTTCTTTACATGGCAAATTTTATATTGTACTTTTACTTTGAAAAATCATAAATGGTTGACATTATTCAAATATTGCCATAAAAAATAAAATTATGATAAGAAAAATTAAAAATATTGAATTTTTCGTTCACTCCATCGACATCTTCATCCCTATCGTCTTCATTCCAGGTTCGTACACTTATTAACTTTCCCTCACTCTCAGTCTTATCGCTTTCATTTGATTTTCATTCTGAATATATTTATTTCACTGTCAATTTGTTGTTTTATTTCAGCGAGGTCTGCGTCTTTATTAATTTATTCAAAAATGAAGCATGTCTACCAAAGATGGCCGTTTTCTACTCCTTCCACCCTTATGTCACTGTCTTTCTGTTTCAATGTTGGTTTTCTGTATTTAAACTTATAGAAATAACAAGAACTGGGAAAACATACCGGGGAATATCATTTATATAAATGAAAAAATAAAAAAAAAAAAAAAAAAAAA
>JXOV01001006.1:0-13907 GCA_001014945.1 Clogmia albipunctata | reverse complement strand
CAAACGATACACTTCACTTTTATCTATCTACGGACATAAAATTTCCTAATATTTATCAAATTTTACAATATCAACAATTAATTTAAATTCCGGTTGATAAAAATTAAACTGTCACTCATAAAAATTAAATACAAATATCAAATATCATTATAATAATTATTTTATTATATTATTATACACAGAAAATTTGAAAATTGAAATGATTCACAAATGTTTCAAGTGAAATCTTAAATTGAAAAGTTACCGTTAACGGTTGGAATTCAAACTAATAGAATTTGTTTCTTCTTAACTACTTGGTCATAAGGCAAATGCCTATTTTCATTGCATGTTTGCATAAATTTATGTAAAAAATTCAAAATTTTCACTGAGTGCCACAAAGTGAAACATTATGAAACTCAAATGGACATCGAAAAGTGTATGTTTCGATAGGGAAGTGCAATTACACGAATTAAGCGACCATCAGATAACTATTTTATACCATATCAAAAAGATCGATTAGTTTCAAGATTAAATGAAAATGCTTAAAAATGTTCTCACACAGATAAAATTATTGAAAATTTAAACAGAAAACCTTTTCTTATTGTATCTACATTACATATTTGACTTAATTAGTAACTAATTTAGGTAATAAATTATTTTTCAATTATATTGTTATTATTTTACTAAACATCAAATTTTTTTTCAGATTTTGGTTTTTTGGTCAGAACTTCTATATTTATTGTCGAAATTCAATTAAAATTAAAACATATGTACATTATAATCCATTTAATTAAATGCGAGCCAAAAAATTTTGAAAAATTGTCCGAGGAATAATTAATTTTGATCACTTTTTCGACGAAAACCTCTCGCTACGCTCGTGACTTTAAATAACCTTAATTTTTAATAAAGCCTTATCTTATCAAACTAGTTGAATAAATAACTATTATTAATTAAGCTTTGTACGTTATGTTTAATTTTTTCCGAATTTTATAATCCAACTCTTTTTTTTACTCGTAATTGCACACTAAAACATTAATTTAAACCCACCATAACGTATGGATTTCATTTAAAAGTACAAACGTCAATCGTATATTGAGCTCTTAAATTCCATTAGTAGAATTTTTATGTCGAGAAACTTAATGCTTGAAATGGATGCAAAAAAGAGGAAAGAATTAAAGACAGACTATGAATAAACAAAGGGAAAAACAAAGGCCAAGTTTCGCATTGATGCGCTCTGTAATTAAATTAAGCACAGTTCAAAAGCACTAAGCAAATATGTCTGTCATCGTTCGCAAATGGGCAGAGCCATAGGCATGTAACTGGTATTCCCTAGGGTTACGAGCTGTTTTGAAATTTATAGGATATCTCTGAATTACTTTTACGAAAAGAAAAGTTTGATTATTAGTTAACTTCATAATTAAAATATTTATCTTATTTTTGCAATTAACAATTGAAAAAGGAGTTGCTCTGCATCCAAGATGCTGCGTTTTCTCATCTTCTATCGTAATAAATCAGAATAAATTAATCTGAATGAATCCCAGAACTGAATTAATTGGCTCAACAAGGATTTGTAAGTTTAAAACTAAAAAATACTTTAATCTCTAATTAGGTGATACCGCACTTTGACCTGAAGATCTTTTGTGTTCCCTCATATCTTTGCCCTACGCAGTTGGGTGATGTTTCCATCTTTGCGAAGGTCTAGCTCTTACTAATTGGTTTACGCAATCAAAGTTGTCAAATACCCTATCTATTCATTTGCCAATCTTTCACATTTAAAAATTGAATATCATTATTTGATGTGATATGATTAGTACCATGAGCTGATGATTCTATATAGAGGCTATTTTATTGACAAGTTTATGCCACCGAAACAGAACACACATACTGCTAAGAAGACCATCCCTTTCAAAACTTTCATTTGCATCCGTTCATTGAACAGCAGCACAGTACTTGTATTAGACAGTTGCGGTTTGATCTCTTCGATTCTGTGTACTTCATCCAGCCTTTGAAAACACGTCTAAAATATAAATTCCAACAAATAATGTTGACGACAGTAGTTGTTCGACTGTTGAGGCCGGAAATATTACTTTTGTAAATGTATTTTTAACAAATATTAATCACAAATTTCTATTATTATCCTTATATTTGCGGAATTGAATTGACGCCACAAAAGTTCGAAACATTATGCCGTCAAATTCTCTCTTCTCTTTTCATTCTAACAACAAGTACATAAACAGAAAATGAGACAACATTCGCCAGTCCGTCACGTCCGTTGCGTCACAATTTTCTCATCTTATTCTAACCACAAGCCCTTACATGAAGAATAACCAGGACAACATTCGACCAGCAAAACAAAAATTTAAAATCTTCACCTTTTTTAGTAGAAGATCCGTAGAAAGGAAAATGAGCCCCCTCCATATAGTCATTGACTACATGACTTTTAAATGATAAAACATATAATTCTACCGAACATATCATTCGTTTTCTGGTGAGGCTGTTTAAGTGAAACCGAAAACAAAAACCTTTCTACGGGATCTGAGCTACTTTGAGAACAGAATTCAATAATTGTTTAAATTTAAATGGAATGTATTCCATATTGTTTTAAAATAAAACACATTTGAATTAATAACACAGGGTCACTATGGATATGGCATCGATTGCTCCCCGTAAATTTTTACGAGCGATATCTAGTTAGTTAATAATGGCAAATGAATTTTGGAAATAAAAAATCACTGCATTACTGGGATTTTAACAAAGGATTCCAATTTTGGGACGCGACACTTAACCAACTACGCTTGCAAAATTTAAGTAAAACTACACGTGTAGATTGCAACGTCAGGAACTTGGTAACCGAACTGTTCAAATTTAATTTAATTTTAAATGCTAATAGATATAGAATAAATATATATTCAACATACAAACCCTATTCAAATTTAATGTAAAACTTGATTCGCAGTTGCAATAATTCGTGGAATCTGCCGTTAAACTTGTTTGGCACACATAAATTCACGTGCAATTCAACATTAAATCGCCGAATTTAGGGCAAAACGTAAAATAATTTGGAAGGGAGGTGGGGGAGTGGTTCAAAGTTTCGCCCAAAGTTCAGTTTGCTTGGATGGATGATGATGCAAACAGTTTGGACATTAATTTGCAGTAATGCTGCAAATAAATATGCCACATTAATCACTCCCAGGGGAAATTGAATTTTAATTGGACGCTGATGCCATTAATTGAAATTCTCCCGAATGAATATAAATTCGCGTATTTAACAATCGGATTTCAATAATTTCATTTTAATTAGACGAAAAGATAAATACATTTCCATATTTTTCTGTGTTTTATTATTTCTCTCATATTAATGAATCATAATTAATGGGAATAACTAGTAATAAATACCAAATAACAACAGGATAAAAAAAAGAAGATCCGTCCACTAATTACGATGAATTACAAAAATGTCTGTTAATTAGAGGATGATATGATGACCTTTTTTATCCGAAATAAAAAGGACTAATTAGCCCAAAATCAACCCGAAGAACAGCCCCAAGAGAGGTGTTAATTACATCATTAGGATAAGAACTGAACTGTTTAACATATTTTCGACCTTTTCGAGCTCACATTTAATCTAAACAAATTGTTATTAATAACGGTTTTGTCTTTAAAGTGTGTAATTTGGACAAATAGCTTTTGGGCAATATTAAATTGATAGGAAATTGTTTAAAAATAAATTATTATAATTCTTATTTTTCATTTTAATATTCAATATTTGATTAAATATTTATCAAAATTAAAAAAAGGGGAATATCCTTACGGTTTTTCTATCCATATCCATTATCCATCATAATTTAATACTTTCAAAAAAAAATTGTTAATATCAATAATCTTAAATAAATGCAATTTAATTATATTTCAACTTAGGAAAAATATCAAGAAACGAAGGAACAATTTCGAGCAGAGCGGCAGGTTTTAAAAGTAAAGTGCCGCTCGGACCAATATTGCAATTGCAATGGCAATTGAAATTGAAAATGGTCATTCTCTCGATTGCAATAAGAAGACAAAAATTAAAAATATAAAACTAAAAGTTTCGAATAGGCCATTATTGGCAGAAATTTGTAGAGTTGTAATTATTGTAGAATAATGAATATACGAGAAGGAGTCGTATGACGTTTTTGTGAATCTGGATTATTTTATTAATAAATTTTATATGTGAATAAGGGTAACAATCCCCAAGCGGGTTCTGAGCCACCATTCAATATTTAATGTTTCATATGATAAGTTTTCATCTTTTTCTTTTTTTTATTAAAAGAATTATTAATATATTAAACATCAGATAAGTTTTGTAGAGATATTTTATAAGAATCTGAAAACTCTATGTAGTAAAATTAGGAATGAATTTGAATATTTTAAATATAATTATCATTACTATAAATTAATAACTATCTGAAATTATCTTAAATACACTATGAATTAAGATCAAAACCGCACTCGTTTATTCTTGATATCTGGAACCAAAAGTAGCTAGAACTTCAAATTTATATACAGTATTAGTCAAAGCAGTTATTGTCAGACATTGTGGGTCTTAGGCTATTACGCAATGTAGCTAACAAACAGTTCGATGTAATTAACCCAAACCATATTAAAATAAATATTATTGAATTCCCTACAAGCAGTCCACACATAGTTTTGGAGTTAGACTGCTAGGTTCTAGTCATTTCGGCTTTGAACCTATTCAAAAATATTGGCAAAATTAGTATGTGGAACAAACATTAGGCTAAACTGAGTAAATTAATCAATATCTTTAGTGCTCGATATATCTCTTGGAAATTTTCATTGTGGTTTAAAATTTGATTTGGTATACTAAAAATGGTTAAACCCTAATAAAGTGCACTGTTTTGGGCAAATATTTTATATTTAATTCTAATATATTTTTTTAAATTATATATCGTCACATATATTTTAAAGAGGAATTCATTATATGTTTTATAATTTTTATCACAGTCCTTATCATATTTTTCAAATTGATAAATTTTAAATTTTATATTTCTTTGATATTTTATATTTAGTTTATTTAAAATTATTTATTACCCTAATATAAATCTATTACAAAATTTACGTTACTTTTAAATATAAAATAATATCATTTTTATATTTTCTTATATAATTTCATTCTGTAAAAATCTCGTACAAAAGAGAAATTGCATTTTATTAAATATATAATTCATTTAAATATCAAGTATAAGTTTTATCTAAGGAACTGTCCTTAACAATATTTTTCATATTTCTACTAGAAATAAAAAAATAATCCCCGCCAAAAGCACTTAAGTGGTCTGTTTTATTTAATATACAGATTTGATGGGGCAATATTTTTCCAGTTCTTATGTCCTGTCCTGGCTCCGAACAAGTTTCCTCCATTCATTTACTATCATCGTAACGATCACAACAAAGAAGAAATAACGACTGCGCCATATAAAATAATAATGACAATCGGAGAGGAAAAAAACAAAAACGACAACAAACAAAAAACATTCGTATAAAAATAAATTAGAATTTAGAGATGTACAGAAGAAGAGCGGAAACCCCTTGAAATGGGGACAGAGGAAAAGCAATTTTAAACACATTTCCAAGTGCAATTTCTTTCATAATATCCACTTTGCCTCTAGATTAGTTACGGTTTGAAGCGTGACACAATTCCCTTTTTTCGTCGCCTCCTGCCATTGTGTGTTTTGTGCCGAGCGAAAAGCAGGCTCTTCCTTTTTTATTTCTTTTTCTTCGGCGTCGTCGTCGTCGCCTCCTTCTTTTGCATTTTTCGCTCGCAAATCTGGAGCTTTTTCTGCCGGCTGCGCTAAGGATGAGAAGGAGCTGGTCTCTGGGGAATCACCGGAGCATCCGGAGACAAACAGTGTCGTCGTGTAGTACATTTGTACGTTCGTTTGTTTGCCGAAAGAGTTTAATTCGGGCGAAAATTCAGTGTCAACCGACAAAATTTCGCTCGTTTTTTGCATTTAATTCACACAAACACACACCCACACACCGAGTTTTTCTGCCACTCTGCACACAGGGGCAAAAAAGGTACGACACGCCGCCCTTTTCACGCAAACCCAAGAGGGTTGTTTGACAAATTGTGTATGACGTTATGAAAGTAAAAGATTGATCTTTAAAGTTTGACGATTTTGGTTTTTTGTCACAAAAGAAACATACTTTTTTAGATTTTAAAAGTTCTTCTTATTTAATGTAATTAAACTAATTCGATTATTATTTTTGTATAAAAATTCGATATATAGTCGTCAATTTTTTTAATTGTAATTTATTTTGTAAAATAGTGCAATAAATTTAATAGTTTCCTTTATAGAGTATAAGAAACGAATAAAATAAATACAGTTAAATTATAATAGTTATTACATTCTGATAAAAAATAAGTCTAATAATTAGATTTTGGAAGATAAACTTGTTGTTTTCTAATGACTTAAACTGAGATAAAATTGTTAGACAACCTTATGACAAACAAAATTCGTATATGAAACTTAAAAGAATGACGGTTTTATTATCCTTTATACAGTTTATACGATATGTTATTTATATGATTCAGTTGTTTATAAGTGTCAACAATTTTGAGTCTTTAATATATTTTTCCTACTATTTGTTATAATTGTGTATTAAATTAAGAATTAGCAAATCTTTCCGATTCTTTTAATGTAAAGATCATATTATTAAATACTTTTCTGGCCACTTGATGACCACAACGGTATATTAAAATTATAATGAATTATTGATATTAAACACGAAATATAGAGTTATAACTTTTATTAAATTAAATATTATTGTTCCATAAATATTTTATTTATTTTGGAAAACAGATTAATACCATATTTTATACATTAAATAACAATAAGTTTTATACAAAAAAATTGTAAAATAATATTAAATATAAATTATTTCACAAACTTGTACTAATTTGTTGTATAAAGCATCTTTTTAGAATTCGAGAGTTTTCAAATTCAACAATACACTAACGCTCAAAAATCGTTTTACTACCAGGCGCATCCCCTGACATTGGATGCCGAAAATTTGAACAATTAATTCATTTAATTTTTGTTTCTATAATATTCTCTTTCATAAACTACAAAATATTAAAGAATAGTCTTCTTTTCTTTAACGACTTAACAACCGTTAGCGGTATAGGTATAACCATTTGGTTTTACGTAATCAAAGATATCAAAGATATCAAATGCCCTATCTCTATATGGAGTGTATGCATTGACAGGTTTTTCAAACAAAATAGAACACACATACTATTAAGGAGACCATCTCTTTAACAGCTTTTATCTGTATTCCTTCATTAAACAGCAGCAAGCTACTAGTATTAGAAAAATCCAGTTTATCAATTCGATTCTGTGTACCCCATCCAAGCTTTGAAAACCTGTATGGTCGAATAATCATATAAAAATAAAAATATTAATATAAATATAAATATTATGTAAAAATCTTCTGTTTGATCTCTAGCTGAATTCTGTGCAAAGCTTTTCCCACTGCACCTTCCTAGCCACAGACTAATATAAATTATAAAAAAATATTTTTATACATTTGATGCGTTCAAAGTAAGCTTTTGTTCACTCATAGCATCCATTCAAAATGAGTTTTTCTTCTCTAGGGAGACAAAAAACAAAAACTGTTACTTTGTCTCACGCTCACGTACTATAATAATAAAATAATGTACTGAGATTGTTTTATTAAAATTTTTGACATTTTTCAAATCAAAGACACTAGATTAGAAATGTATAAAATTATGTGTACTCTACGGGTTCAATTGAATTTTGTTCATTCGAATTTCTTGTCAACCTCAGCAAGCTTCGATTGACAACTGAAATTCTCAGTGAACAAAATATCACTTTGAACCCTAAGTGTACAAATAACTATTTTCTCGCACAAATAATAAAAAATATGTAATTATTTCATCATAACATTATAAAAACATCATTGAATCACTTTTAAAGTAATAATATAATACTCAAGTTTCAAAATTGAAAATAATTTGAAATTAAAATATTGTTTCCTTATTTTGTTAATTAACGGAATTCGTAAACATATTTAATGAATGTTAATTAATTAATACAAATTATTAAATAGAAATGAAACAGATCGCAATAAAAATCTTTTATGCATTTGTGTCGCATTAAATTGATATTTTGACACTAAAATTTGTTCTATCGAAAAGGTTTTTATACCACAAGTGTTTTAAAGAATTCTTTAACAGAGATGCACATCTTGGATTTCTCTTTCAAACACAATATCAGGGATTGTTTAAATTTAAATTTAACGTATTAATGGAAAGATAACGTGATATAGCTTTCTCCATCTTCTCATTGAATCAGAAAAGTAAAGATAAACCATGTCAAGCAGACAACAAGTTGTAACAAATTTTAAATTTGATTTTAAGAAAACGAATGTTTTTTATTAATTTTTGAGATAATTTATTTAAAAATACTTAAAATTTTGTATAAAACACGGTCAAAAAGCATTATTAAACACTCGGGCTTTCTTTACTCTCGTGGCTTTAAAAAACCCTTTTTGTTTAATAATGTCTTATCTTATCGACCGTTTTGCATAAATAACTATTATTTTCATTCTAAAATTTAAAACCTCAGATGAGCATTTTCTAACTTTATAATAAATTTACAAATAATGTTTTACAGCAAAATGCAAAGTTTTTAACTTCTCAAATTTAACAACAATTCCATATTTTAAGCCTTATCAACCCACCCTTTAGTAGTTTAATTCCCTTTTTGTAAATTAAACCGGCAATCTTTAGCAGATGATGTAGGTACCTTTGAAGAGCAACGTAGAAAAAAAGCTCTCCCTGGTGTTGCTTGGACTCTGCAGCAGTGAATTTAATTTGATTTAATTGCAAATAATTAAAAACAAGGGAAAATAAAAATGAAAATGAGGCCGGAAAAAGCGTAATTAGTTTTATTGCAGGGACTAAATCAACAGGAGAGACCGAAATGGAATTTTAATGGGCGAATGACTCGGGTTTAAAAGAGATTAAGGGACAACTCGACGCATCTGCATCTTGGAATGAAGATAAAGTTTGCATGACTCACAAACCCCCAACCCCCCTCCTCCTCGCAGCGCTCAGTCGTGACGGAAATCCGTTCAAAGAGCCTTAATTCGATTCTCATGTTCAGGAAATTATTCTGCAAATGTGTTTGTGTGTGGGACTCAATTGCGATTGGCGAGAGAAGCCAAAATTAAGGACTAATAATTGAGATCGGAAGGAAGTCTGTAAAGAATTTAGACTTAATGAATTCACTAAATGGTCCATAGATTTATCTCAATTTAGCCGCCGACTTTGAGTTATTTAAAATGGAATGACTTTATTGTAGTTTTGGCTTTTGTTTTTTCAATATTGAAATAATTGAAACGTTTTGTACAAAAACATGAAAATGCCATTAATAGTAATTTCCGCGAATCTCTTAATTTACAAATTCCTTTCAAACCGTAATGCCAGTAAAGAGGTTAATTTGCAAAATATTAGTTTTAAAATACACAATATCACTTTTCATGCCTCTTCCTCATTAATGAAAAATTGCTTGTGGAAAATTGGAAAAATGTGTAGTTATGTCTCCGCTGTCAATTTTAATGGTCGATTTTATTTGATTTTACGGTGCTTTGCACTTTTGAATAGTTTTTATGCTTTTGAAATTGAATGTCAGCAACATTTCTTATTAATAGAATTTAATTTTTATTTTTGGCGATAAAATTATTAATATATATTTTTAAAATTTGCAATTGGATAACATATTTCATTTAAATAGTCAATGCTTAATTTCGGAAAATTTGTCAAAAATGTAATATATAGAGTACACGGCTCGACGTATTTAAGCCAAACCATACTATTTTGAAGATAATTAAATTCCCTACACATCGTGTCGTAAAAGGATGAAACGATATAGCTGTATGGGAAAATTCGCATGCCGTTTCTAATTATTTGCAACAAACCTCGTCTTTTATTTTATAGTGCATACGATAGCCAATGATAAGACCTTTTTTCGTGCCAAAACAAATTGAGATCAGATTGATACACTCCGAGATATTAACTAAAATTTAATCAAAGACCTTTGTCGTAAAAGGTGCAGTGTACTCTTCCCCAATTTTTAAAGGGCTATAAATTGACATTTTACGCCCACTTTGGATCGTTTCTAATGGGTTCTTACAAACAGAAATGATTTTTTAGCAACAATTTTGATAATTATTGGATGCTGATTTCTCATTTAAAAATAAATATAAACCCTTCTTGACCTAAACTTCGACACTTTTAAGTGTTATAAAAATATTGCATTATCTGCCTCTGTGTCCTAGTGGTTACCACCCTAGACATCCTCCTCGAGGTCGTGGTATCAAATCCAGTGCGGATATCTTTCTAGTGCGAAAAAGTTTCCATTTGTGTATATGATTAACATTGCGAAATAATATTCATAGCGAATTATAAATTTGTAATGGCTCAAACAAATAAATTAAATGGGCGGATTGACTGGAACACCCGTTGGTTGAGGTTGAGACTACCCCAATTTCCGTCCTGAAATGTAGTGGGAAAAATATTGTAGATTACAATTTAACTTCATAATAATAACAGTGGCATTGAAAGCTTAAAATAGTAGCTCTCCAATGAATGTTTGGATACGTGGATCGATGAAATAATAATCACATTACGGAGTCGGTTGTAAAAAAATGCGTTAAACACTCGACAATTCGAATTCGCAATGTTGTTGTTGCAACATTTAAGGTACATTCACTTAAAAGTTACTGATCAGTAGGAATGAAACCACTAAATAATTCGAATTATTTTAAGGGTCCCTTGGAGGTTGGAATTACTGAGATCTAATCTTATCTTAATTACATTTATTAGCAATTCAAAAATCCAAAAGAACTTGTATTTCAGATATTTAGATTTTTGTTCAGTGCAAAATAACTTGCAAAGTCAATTAACACAATTTCTGTGATTCAGTAAAAACCACGACCGTCTCTGTTTTAATTAAATTTTCAAGTTTTGTAGAAATGAACTGCAAATGAAATTGGAACTATTTAATGAAATAACGGAATTGTTTGAATGTAATGAACTTTATTTCAACTCCGATTTCTTTAATGCTATTATCAACTTGACAGCAACTTTGTCCTTATCAAGCTGGATTAGATTAGTCCTAGTATCATTTTTCCTCTCCAATAAAATTTGAGCGAATAAATGTCATTTTACATAATTAATTCAAATGTTTTCTGTTGAAAATGGGCTGATCAAAGTGGAAAACGTTCATACTTATTAGAAAAGATTAATTAACAAAGAAGAATTCAAAGGAATTGTAATAATAAGTGACAGCTTGTGTATAAAGTAATGGCTGTAAGGATAAAAATTGTGTAAAAAAATACGATCATGGATTGCATTAAGTGAAAAACAATAATTTATAAAAACAAAAAATGAAGTACGAGTATATTTACGGTCGAAGATTTTCCCGATCACATCGATCGGAAATCTTAATGGTTTCTGAAAAGGGTTTTAATCAGTACAGTTAATAGTTCAGTGAGTGTTCACGTAAATTAAACTCGCGCGGACTGTTTGATTTTGGTTAATTTACGAATGCGAAAATATAGATTAAAAACAACAAACGATGAATAATGAAAATGCATTCCTGAAATAGACGCCGCAAATACTGTCATTGAAGATGATATATTGATATTTAATAAGATTTTAATTGACATTTAAACATTTTATTTGAATATTTAGTTGAGACAAATTCATCTACAATTTGTTCTCTATGTGTTAGAGTTGGCAAAAACAGACTGTAGCACGTAGGTGACTAAAAATAAAATGACATGAACAAGTCAAGACAATTTATTGACGTGCGTCACTTATTATCCGTTGATTTGAATTTGACTAACAAGTCAAAGTCTTGACTAATTGGTCTAATACTGACCAATTACAGCTTCTTTTGTTCCTTCTTATATTCTTTTTGTTCATGTTGAACTCACACACAGTGCAGGTCAGTTTTTTTCATTTGTCAGTCAAATTAAAACAGCAAAACTTGGGAAAATAACAAGCAGTACAATTTTTAAAATTGTTTTTAATTTTTTTTATTTACTAGTGAAATAAGTCTTTAGTTTCGCAATATTTGTGAGATGTTACTGATGGAACTACAAAATGTAATCGATGCCAAAATGTTCTGTCAGGGAATTTTTGCAAACATTAAGTGCAAAATACCATGTTTCTAGTATTTTATTTGTGTCTTTATATATTTGTTTATTAAATTTTTATTTTCTTTATCAATTTAATATCCTTTATTCTTATATAATTTAAATAAATGATTTATTTTTGAAATGTTTGTTTAGTGTTGTGTTTATTTGTTGTTGCTTTATTTGAAATGACCAACTGAGACATGTCATTGACTTGGTCGTTTTTCCTAAGACTTGTTAGTCTGTCAAGTCATTGAAAATGACGTTTTTGGCCAACTCTATTATGTGTGATAACTAATTAAGGTAAATTTTGAAATTGATCTAGTCGCTCAATGTATGGATTTATATGATATTAATGTGCAATGATTATAATTTAAACATAGAAAAGATGATAAAATAGTTTTTACAAGATAACAGCGTATCTTGTTTTGTAGAACTGTTAATACATCGCATTTGAGTGAATATGAAAATGAAGACTTATGAAAAGAACAGTTTTATGAAAGAAGCATAATCTTTTCTTACCTATAGTAATCTTTTCACGATAAAATTTTGAGAATGCAGAAATTTTTATTTAGACAATGTTGGTTTCTATTGAAACATAACATAGCATAATAATAAAAAGTTTTAAATAATACAATACAATACATTACATAATACATAATTAAAACAAAAATATACGTGTTTTTTTTAATCATATTAATACGACCTTATATTTTAATTTATTAAAGTATAAATATATCTCAAAAGTTTTCCTAGCTCTGCTTTGTGAGAAAAGTTACCAATTTTAAAGTAATTAATTTACAAGTTCTGATTAAATAACATGGAAACTATGATGAAATACAGCTAATTACTGGGGATGGTGTGAATATTTATTAGAAAAGGACTCTTTACGGGCCTCGAACGCCTCTTAATTGGCTTATTTTAGTTTAATTACCAGTTTCTCTCGACACTTTTTGCCTTTGACCGGAATAATAAATAATTTCAGGGGCTGAATTTGCTGAAGGGTCGATCGTGACTGTGAAAATTTACAGCTCCGGAGCCCACCTGAGAGTCCTGTTAACACCAAACACGAACAATAACTTGTATTTAATAGTGGATTAAATATTTATAACCAACGGAATTTTCTCCGCTCTTCTCTATTTATTATATTTATATAGACGGAGAAAGCATCGGGTTACCTTTGGAATTTCACCGCACATATGTTACTACGATTCCGTTGTGGAACGAAGGGCCTTTTGGACGGATTCGAGGAACGTGAGCCAAGAGCTCTCGTAATTCAATCCTCTTGTTAACCATCCTTCACTAAACGCTCCTCGTTGTTCGTTATCTCCAGCTGCCTGCCTTCCTCCCTTTCAAGTGACAAAAAAATAAAAGACGCCATTACTTTTGCTCTTCACTCAAGCACTTGATTGTTCTCCATTTTTGATTTAATTTAACTAATAATCGTCATTGAGAATAAAACAAAGACATAATTTCAATTTCTTAAATATCATTTCTTCGTATTTTTTCCACATTTATTTTTAAACAATATTAAAGGCGTCTTTTGTAATAACTTCGTTGTAATAAAATGTATACAAATTGTCAATTCTGTGAATGAAGCAAGTTGGTTACTAAGATTGATTCTGAATTATACTTTGAAATTTCCAGTCATAATTAAAAAGAATAGACGAAAAGATAAATTGGGGTTTTGGCTATTGTTATATGGTAGC
>JXOV01001004.1:0-12767 GCA_001014945.1 Clogmia albipunctata | reverse complement strand
TCGAGGATGGGCGATGAGACACACAACTGTTAAACGTAAAGGTCACACAATGTGGAATACCAGCTTCCAAAACAGAAAATGTGGAAAGAATTAATCAGGAGAAAATTGATAAAGACTTTTCAAAACAGATCACAATTTATTGGAATGCAAAAATATGGTAATTTTACAATGGGTAATTGGATCTGATCACTTTGGCCGACGATTCTAAACTGAAGTTCAAAATACAAAATATACTCTCTTCTGAAGAAATTCCTAGCAAAAGAAAGAGATGGTTATTATTTGAAAATTTATTACATCATAAATAAAGGTGAAGATCTTGTCCCCAAAAGAATGACTCGTCTGGATCCTTGGCTGGAACAAAAATAGTCCTTCGATCATTGTCCTCTTATCGTCCGGTGAGAGAAAGGAGAGAGGAAAGCGAGGTTGATAATAGTCGGGTTTGTTAGCCAACGTTAAAAAAAAGGATCTCTTCTTCTTGTTAAAGGTGAACAAGATTTAACTCGATGTGTCCCGGAAATGTCGTCTCAAATAAGTGTGACTATTCGAATTTTCACCATTCGAATAGATTCTCCCTTGATAACAATAATTGACGACGAATTGGTTGGCGCCTTGATCGACTCCCGCGGTTTAATTTTATAGATTGGTGTTTGGAGTCTGGATTTATTAATCCCAGATATAACAATAGTGATCTCTGAAATCAATGTTTTTTAGGAAAACTTAATTTAGAATAAAGTTATCGTTTTTAACAATAATAAATTTATTCAAAAAATTCGATTTTAGAAGTGCTTCGCGGGCCGCAAAAAATTGGTGCCGCATGCGGGTTGCTCATGCCTGGTATAGATAATTTATTAATTAATAATTTATTCTATTAGCAATTGGAACACAGATCCCAATTCGAATAATGCGTCAATAAAAGATAAACTAAATTGTTAGATAATTATACACAATTTTAATCGTAAAAATAAATAATTACAATTATAATATCAAAACTAACAACTATATCCATATGGCTTTCCTCCGTTCTTCTCCCATTCCATATTGAATTCATGCTGTAAGATTTCTGTTCCTGGTCTCCTCGCTAAGCCAGTTTCTTCGAGTGTTAGTTGAGACATGTAGTCGTCGTCGATCCCTGCTTCCAATAATATACTGGGTTTGTCTGAATACACCTCCATTTGACGGACTACATGACTGCCATCGAAGTGGACGTAAGACCAAGCTTTTTGGGCTGTAATTAGAATAAAATTTAAAAACTATTTTCTAGTATGCTCTAATTAAACTTACAAATATCATTATTGCGGTAAAACGGAACCCTAAAATATCTATGACTAGAGTCCTGGAGTAAATACGGGCAGTTGTCATCCACCCAGAGAGCGTAGACGCAAACTCGTAATAAAGATTCTATGTGACAAGCCTAAAAAGGAAAAACAAAACATTTGTCAATTTATATAAATTGTTCAGACAACAAGATTGAAAAAAGAAGCATTTAAAATATAGGAAATCCCGACCATAATAAGTTTTAAGGGTTTGGTTGCATAAAATAGTTATTTTCGTTTCAAGACGGTTTAAGTTTCGGTTTTGAATGAAGGCTGTTTCCGCTATGAGTCGAAGTCGACGACGTGAATAGCTTCTTTCGAGAAAACTGAACTAAACGTCGAGAAACGAATGCTAGTTTTCGCAATTTTCATTTGTAAAATAACACAAAAACTAATTAAATATTTATATGGAAAACTTTGAAACATAACTTTGAATGACTTCTGTCAATAATTCACAGAAACTGCCCTAAATGAAATTGTTTTTTTGTGTGAAATTGATTTCTTTTAAATATAATTTTTTAATACTAATCATAATAAATGATATTTAGAATTTAAATTTGATATAATTTCAAGTTAATTAAAAAATATGACGTCACTGCTAATATATTTATTATCAATTTATATCGTGACTAAAATTTAATGAAACATTTTGATGTTTCATTCTTAAGACTAGAATAAGAAGAAGAAGTCGAATGATAAGTTGTATTTGTGAATGGAGTTGTATCTTTTCATTCCTATAGTACTTTTTTCGTGCTTGTTTCCATTCAGTTTTTCAAGTTGTGATGATTATTATTATTTCATTTAGAAAAGTTTCATTTTTATTGAAGCATACATTAATGAAAACAAGTAATTTTTATATCAAAATTGGGAAATAGTTATTTATACAACTAGGTTGATGCAATTTTATGCATTTAAAAAAATAAACACAAAAGTCTAAAAATGTCACCGTTTTATGTAAAATTAAATTTCAAATTTAGTTTAGCCGAGTCACGTTTTCGGAGTGATAGAGAAAGTATTATATCTTATATCCTTCTCTTGTACATAGTCGCAAACAGTAGTGAAGTGTTCCAATGTTTATTCATCCAATAAGTAAGATAAACCATGGACAACTAAAATGACTTCTATACAATTTTAAAGGATTTCTTTCACGCAGGTCACACATTAAAAATAAAGGAAAAGCACTTGGAACATACAATTAAATTCTTTTATGCATTTTTGTTGCATCAAATTGACATGTTGACACTAAAATTCGTTTTGTCAAAGACGTTTTTATAGCACAAGGGCTTTAAAGAATTCTTTAAAGCCCTAGTGTTTAGAAATCCGACAAGTTAATTTGGACGTAAGTTTCGTTGTGTATGGTTAAACTGTATTTATGGATGATTTCACAACAAAACGGATTAATCAAATCTAAATATAAGTTTTTAAAAGAGATCATATCGGATTTCTCTTTCAAACAGAAATATCACGGATTGTTTAAATTTAACGAATTAATTGAAAGATCAATGTGATATTTCCTATGTGCGAGTAAGAGTAACAATCTTCTCATGGAATTAGGAAAGAAAAACAATGTGAGTGAGACAAAATATTTTAAATTTGATTTTTTTCCGTTTTAATTTTTGTGTTAATTTATTTAAAACTGCATATAATTATGTATAAACACATAGTTGTTAAAATTACAATGTTATTAAACCATGTTTTTTAAAAGTCTTTTATGTTAAAATATTTTACACCAAACTTTTTATTTAGAACACTCCCGATAAGTTTAATTAAAGAAACGAAACCCTTTTCACTCGTTACACTCGAGAAGATAAAAGAACCCTTTAATAATACATTGTTTATCGACCTAATTGTATGTTCAATTCTTTTCATTCAAACTGCGAAGCATAAATATTTTTATTAACGTGTGCCCAAGTCAATTTCATAAGGACCACCCAGGTCCCACACAAACAAAATCTATGGGGCCCGGGCAATGACCCGAGCGCCCGTCTTGGTGGCGCAGCTTTAATATCTAATTCAATATAATTACCTCAAGCAACTCCATATTGCAAAAGTCTGCGTCGATCAGCTGGGCATAGCTCCACTTGGTGAGATCCCACTTAGGATAAGATTGCGAACAGTCTCCGGTGGAATACCTTCGAGATAATTGAATTGTTATGAATGAATTCTTTTTCACGCTAATCCTTATCTATTTCTTCTACCTGTATTTTCTTAAGCACTCATGATAACACTTATCAATGGACATTTCGTCATACATTTGGTTCCGGCGATTGGACTCCAGATAGCAAGCCTACAATGGGAAGGTTGGTTAATTACGTGCTAATGACTTCTAGATGAGGTAGAATGAAAATTTATTCATTTTATTGACAAATTAATAAAATAAATAAATGAAAAGTATTAAAAACGTCCAAAATAATTTTTTATAAGAAAATCTTACCTCTACAAGTTCCATGTCACAGGAATTGTTGATGGCGTTTAATATTTCTGAATATTTCCATTCTGATACATTATATTTGAGGTCATGGTCTTCGGCTGAAGCTACATTTTCAGATCTAAAAGAAAAGAACATATAAATATTATTTAGAAAAAAATACAAATGAGGCATAATGTTTTAAATGAGAATAGAATCTTTTTTAATCTTAGTTTATTAATGTTATGTTGGTTTGGCGGGTTACACGGGTCTTCTCAATAATCGACTGTTGATCTTACGACGTCGATTACCAACCTCCCTACCATGGCCATTCTCTTTCATTTGTTCACTGGTGGAAACGTTCCGGATAAATTTTAAAAAAATGTATTAATACTTTTCAAGGTGAACCAATAACTTGAAAACTGTGGCGTAGCTAGGGGGGTTTGCCACCCGGGGCGATCGAGTAAGAAATTTTATCGCCCACTCAAATTGGCAATTAAAAAAAATCCATGACATTTATAATTTTAGAACAAATTACGAGTATGTAGTATTATAGGGTGATTTTTTATGAATTTAGGACTCATATGTGAATTTTATATAGAAATATTAGGACATTAATGTTAAAAATTTGATAGCCGTCTTATAAAATATACATGTACTTCCATAAAACCATCTCCTACCCACAATAATAATAAAAATTCCAATTATACAAGTATCATTAATCGTTCTAAGAAAAAAATATTCAGGAATTTAACAATGGTCTATTTTGGTTAGGTTTAGATCAAATCTTTCAAATTCCAAACAATTAATAATGTCGTCAATAGGTCATAAATTTTTCTATTCAATTTTGTCACATAATCTGATACAGATTTTTTTTTCTGTTTAAGGGTCTATCGATGGTGATTACAGACCAAGATATAAGGAATAAATAGGATTTTTAGTAGTAATTCAAATTACCTTGTTTTTGGAATGGTTGGGGATCTCAGACTCCCTACTTCAATTCCTATATCTTGATTCTTCATTAAATCCTTCTTGTTTTCTTCCATTATCCAACGATGATATACTTCCACTCTGCGAATTACTTCATGGTGATACACCTGCAAAATAAGTAAATTAAATTGTAAATTAATACCAGATTAAAGGCACTAGACTAGAATCTTTTTTTAATATGAAAAGGTAATATCCGTAAGATGATATAAAAAAAGTTTTCACCTTCGCTTTGAAATTTGAGAGGCATTCGTTTGGCGATATTTGAATTAGTTTGTTCTTATTCTCCTAGTATAGGTTGTTTACTCGAAAATAACTATAATATTCAACTACATAGTGCTATTCAGGTTCCAAAAGTTATCCATAAGGACAATGACAAATATCAAAGGTATATTAATGGATAGGATCCGCTTGTGAATGCTTTGGTTAAAAAATGAATGTCCAGGTGACAAAATACATGATCGTTATAATAGCTCTTTCTTAAGATTATATGACCAGGCGATTCAACAAGTCAATCATTTTAAATGTCTAGGTTGCATTATTAACGACAATATTGATCGCGTAATGATAATACGTTGCAGGGCCGTGGTCCTATAAGTTCGCCAAATAAATTTTCACGTTCACGGCGAACTTTTTTACATAGAAAGTCAGTTCTCTTCCTCCAACCAGCGGAATCATTTCATATTTCAGGTTTTTTCGAAGATATTTTTATTTTGACGCTATATTACTTTACTTTTGGTAATACAAACGAAGAATGGATATAGTTAAAGCACATTCCTAATATTTTCACATAGAAAAACTAAGTAATTATGGCGGCGAACTTATAGGACCACGGCCCAGGATCGAATAGGCAAGAGCAGCGTACTTAAAGATGAGAACAGTACTGACATGCAAAGATATGAAGCTGGATTTAGGAACGAGACTGGGTAAATACAATATTTTTCTACGGATAGTACTCTAAAGAGACTGGAATTTTTTTTAGATGTGGGTCTACCGCAGAATGTTTCGCATTAGTTGGATGGATAGAATGACGAAGGCTAATGTTCTGGAAATGATGGGAAAGGATTGTGAAATAGTAAAAAGCATCAAGATCCGGAAACTGCAGTATTTTTGAAAAATTTTGAGGAATTCGAAATATAGAATACTGCAACTTGTAATGGAAGACAAGATAAAGCGAAGAATACCCCGAGGCAGAAGAAATCTCTGGCTAAGGGACCTTCGACACTGGAACGGAAGAAAATTCATAGAATTATTCCAAGCAAACAGGATAACAATAAGAAGTATTTAATAATGGCCTAATTGTCGGTCGTATTAAATTATATTTATATTCCTACCGACTGCGCCAATTGTTGTACTTGGTGATGGGATGATAATACTCGGTTCAGTGAGAATAATATGCACAATTTATTTACAGCTTAAAAGGTCTTTACAGTTTAAGTCTCTGAATAATTATTATTTATAAGTCTTTTATCATTAAGGCTGCGCCACCGAGACGGGCGCTCATATACTACATTATACGGGGCCCGAGCAATTCGCATGAAATAGACTCTAGGTCAGGTGTTCTCTAAATTTTTCATAATTTGGGAATCCCGGCTCTAGGGGTTAGCGCTTATTAAGCATATTTTATTAATGGGTATCCGAGTCAATTTCATACAAACTACCCAGGCCCCACACAAACACAATATATAAGGCCCGGGTGCCCGTCTCGGTGGCGCAGCTTTATTATCGATGTAACGTTTAAATTCAAATATTCAAATGTTTAATTACAACAATAATTAAACACGGGTAAAATTGTAGAAAACGAACCCAACAGTTTTTTTACAATTTTTTTTAGAATTTGCAAATTTATTAAATATTTATTTGCGCAGTATGTCACAAAGAATAAGAAGACGACTCAGAGCTTAATAATGATCTAAACACATAATCGTACAATTAAGGAAAGTTGCTGTCTATGGAAATATAGTACTATGCACTGTATCACTAATATTCACTAGTCACTTAAACCACATTTAGAAACAAAAATCAACATTAAAGAAAAACGTTAGTCACTTAATGGAAAAAAAATAAATTTATTAATATATCAAAGCCTTAATTTTGAAAAAAAAGAACATAGAACAATCTTATTTTGCTTTCAAGCTACTAAGATCTCAAATTATAATTTGCTAATAATGAATAATGTATAACTAAACAGTGTGTAATTATGAAGGACTTTATAGACGAAACATTATTAGCTACTAAAATGTAAAGATTTTTCAATTTAATAATAAATTTGATAAAAGTATCCAAAGTAACCAAATGATAAAAATATTATTGCCAAATAAGTACTCACTTCCATCAATTCGACGTCATCGACAATCAGTGCATCTTCGACCAGGTCAGAGTACCGCCGCTTTGATAAATCGTACTGGTTTGAGGAAGGTCGTTCGTTGTCGTCGGAGCAGGGCCTTAAAATGATTTGGAATAATACCAGTGAGTAAGTAAATCAGTAACTCGAGTGTATTGCCTCTTTATTACCTGTGCGACTGAATGTACTCCTGATAACACTTATCGATAATTTCGGCCTCTTCTTCAGACCCAATCAAGTTCAGTGCAGAGTGATCCGGAGGTTCAGCCGATGTGCTTTTGTGTGGCATGTCAGTTTTACTGTTGATTATCTCGCAATTTATGATTTCCTGCTGACAAGACTAAACGAATGAATGAATGAATTAGGAAATGTCTGTTTTTGCCAGCTAAGCTTTGTTTTGTTTACGCTTTTGGGAATTAATTACCTTTAAAAACTCAACGTAGCATGATCGATTGATCTCGTCCCTTAACTGGGGAAAACTCCATCGCGAAATATCGGGCTTTTGTCTCAAACGGCGAATTACTTCAGATCTAGAAAAAAATAATTTGAAATGTTTTAAAGATCTCTTCCCAACTTTTTATAACAAAATAACGCTCAACTTTAATAAAAATGGTACTATTTATAGTTAAATTTTTGTTTTTATAATTTAGACTGATTTAAGATTATGATTAACAAGAAAATAACCACTTTATCGATCTGGAGATTTGTCGTGTTCAGTAAACGGCAGGATAAAGAGAACGATCTTTTGTTTTAATAAATGAGAGTCCGTTAATTTGACTATTTTAAAGCGCTCGCAAAAGACCATCATTGAATTTTAAGTGATCCTTGCTATGTACCCTATTTTATTGAAAGAGCGCTACACACTATTTGCTCAGGGTGAGTTTATCGGTGGAACAATCATTTTAATGCTGACTAAGCATTTTTTTATTCAAACTTTATTTTATATGTACCCTTGGATCGTTCAACAGTGATGAATATAACAAGGGGTTTTAAAGACAATTTCACATAACAATTACTATATACACATGGCTAGCAATGCTGAAAAGTTAATGAGATGCCCCTCCTCTTAAAGCGTTTGTAACCCCCGTCATTTAACCGCTTTTGTGTGAACTAGTTAGAATGGCCTCTCAGTCCTACCATGTAGGTCACAAAGCACTCCTAGGCCAATTGGCGAAAAGGCGTCATTCCGGTGTCATGCAAGATGATATGGTTTCGGATGTACCAAGAAGCGCCCACAGCTCGACGAATGTGCTTATTGCATCGTCTCTCAACTCTTGTGAAGAGGCTGTTACTGCAGCCCCCTGTCAATGCCGTATATAAATATAGGTGTCAGTACGGTCTTGATCATGAACAATTTCAGATCCTTGCTCTAACTGGTATTCCATAGAACAACCAACTCATGCATTCTCAGTCTAATATGGTCAAGTTTAGCCTCGATATGGCGCTTCCACGTCAATCTTTGGTCCAGGTGCAAGCCAAGTGACCTCACATTTTATTGGACCACAGGCACCATGGCTAAGCTTGAAATTAACATTTTCGGACTTGGCTTGGCTTGACTTCAGCTGCCAAATCGAAACCCAATAGACGATTACATCCACGTACCTTTGTAGGTATAGAGAGGCCAAGTTAGGACATTCATCCACAGAAAGCACGGATGTGGCGTCAGCAAAGGTGCAGATAACAGTCTTGGGTGTGGTGGGTATATCAGTGTATAGTAAGTATAGTGCATAACATACTACCCCGTAGTACTCCAGCTCTTTTGGACATCACTGATGATAATGTACCATTACAGGATACTCGGAAGTATCTGTCGTCGAGATAATTGCAGAGCAAGGCATGAAATTGTTGTTCTGTGTAGATCCTGATTTTGTAATTGAGGCCATTGCCACACCCTATCGAAGGCGTAGGACACGTCCAGGAAAGCCGCAGAACATTATTAACTTTCGTCCAGAGCTCGTTTACTGGTACAAACAGTACGATGCACTTGCTGAGTTGTCCCTTGACCACGCCGGAATCCAAACTGGTGATCCGGTATGATGCTGTCCAGGGATGGGTGTAACTTATGGAGCAAAGCTCGTTCGAACACTTTGAAAAGGATAGGTAGTAAACTAATTGGTCTATAGGAAGTAACCTGGGTCGGATCCCTATTTAGGGATCATGGATATTTTGGCAGAATTTCATAATGTGGGGTAAAAATCAGTCTTTAAGATGCCATTAAAGATTCTTGTCAGAATCTTCATTTGACACAGATGCAAATTAACAAGCATTTGAAAAGAGAACAGAAAATTGAGTCCTTTCTCTTACATTCTTTTTCACATTTCTTTACATACTTATTTAATAAGTGACGCACGAGTGCTCTTTGAGGCAGTCGTCGCTCTTGACTCTGGTAAACGGTTCCTTTTGATTTTATTATTGTTTTACCATTAAAATAGAATTTTTTATTAGGAGCACTGATCAGCTGAAATATATTTGCAGTGTTTGCTAAAAGGTAAGAATTTCCAGATGAAAGTTAACTTACCCTTAAGATTAGAGATCAGTGATCAAATGTTTTAGGTATTACCAATCCAAATACGTGCGCAATTATTGCAATTTAAACACTAAATATGTTGTAAATTAAAAATTGGTTCATTGTTATTTTTTTCAAAGTGTTGAAATTTAAACCACCTAGTTAAACTGTTTTGACAGTCAGAATATCAAAAACTGAATGTAGCAATTCAGAATAATAATTGATAAGTTAAAAAATCGATAAAGATATGTATTTTTAGATTTTTTTTAACGTCAATTTCTTTTATTTATGGAAAATACTGAATTAAAAACAATTGAATTCATCTAGTATAAAACAATCAGTTTTGAAATTTATGCAGAATGATTACTGATCTAGGCTGAAACTGTAGTGCAGATTTTCATACAATGAGACATGCTACTGATATATGTCCAATAACTAGAATTAGCGGTTACCGTCCTTTATGCTATATAAAACAAAAAAATTCATTACCATTAATAAAATAAAAATGCGTTTATTACCGATACGATTTATAATTTGATTTAAAATGATATTACGATATTAATAATTTAAAGACGATTTTAAAGAACAACTACTGTCATTTCTTTCTTATTAAAGGGTGACATAAGTGACAGTTTTAAATAAACAATATATAGAATACAGTCCATAAATCCCTTCTAATACCTCAGCAATCCATTCTTAAAATTTGAATTAAACTTTTACTCCATTTAAACAAATTAATCATAGCAACTTGACGACAATAAAAAATTTCGCCCAACGGCTCGTATTTGACATTCGATTTCTCGTTAAAAGCAGCTTATTTTACACCCTTGTATTAATAACAACACAAATAACTAAGTAATTTACTTGAAATTGCTCTAGGTGTTTAATATAAACATCGTTAGGCTTGTGATTTCAAAGAAAACTTTCGATTAATAATGTTTCATCTTATCGACCTAGTTGTACAAATAACTATTTTATTCGTCTTCGTTTTAATATCAATATAATTTAACTCTTGTTATCGTTAACTTCAATATTTAAATTTTATTGGAAACAATTCTTTGTTGATATTTTTAATCATTTATATACTGTGCAATGGAGGGACCTGGTTTAACTTTTTATTCGATAGCTCAAAGTTGTCGATCATTTCGTTTTTATTAATTTATACACATTTTTATCTGGTTAATAACATATCTTGAGTGATTGTAAAATTTTATTTGGATCGTTATTTAAATTGCAATTGGAGTTTTTATGGTCTTATTAATTTGGGAAATTTTAGGTAATTTACTAAAAAATTAATTCCTCTTCATGCTGAACGAACTTCTTTGCGTCACTATAAAACAAAGATTTATTATAAAAACCTTATATTTTAAGTTTTATTGTAGTTTGGTTCATTGTTTATAAAATCGATAATAATTCTATACTTTTTAAAAATCGTATTTAAAGGTAATTAGAGGGTTAATTTATTATTGAACTTTTTTTTAAAATTTTATTCCACTTTATCACAGTTTTTTGGCACTTCACACTGATGGTCTATTTTTTTTTATAAAATTTTATTAGGTTATCACATCCGTTCTTGAACACTGATTATTAGCCTAATCTGTGATATTAAAAACACTAATGGGCAAGTTATTTTTATCACCAATTGTCTTTGAAAGTTCGTTTTTTCTAATTTAATTACACTTTTCCACAATTTCTCACATTCCCACTGTTCACTCTTTATCACTCACCTCCACTTTTCCAGGTGCTGTTGCATAAGGTATTCCAAGTTCTCTCGAGGCCTATAATCCCGACCAAAAAACGTCTGATCACCGTCAATGCCCATGTTTAATTGTTCACTTCAGTTCAGTTATAAAGTGTATTTAAAACCTGAAAAGATTCCCATTCGAGTTATCAGGGCTTAAGATAAGACAAAGAATATCTCAAGTACTTACTTCTCTCTGTATTAGTGAGGTGTTCCATCCCTAATCTGGAGTTCAAACATTGACTAAAACAATTATATGCACAAAGTTGCAGATTACAAAGTTAAAATGAAGTGCAAATCAATCACTTTCTGAGAAGTTAAGCGTGGCTTTCTATTTTTTTATTGCAATTTATATCGCTTTGCAGCTGTTGTTATAATTGTTTTTTTGCACTCCCGTATCGAAACATAAGCTTTTCGATATCCATTTGAGTTTCGTAATGTTTCATTTTATGAAACTCAGTGAAAATTTTGAAATTTTATTTCACTAGTGAAAAAAATGTCATAAACTATCCAACAATTTTCTCTCAAAGTCAAAATATGGTCGCCATTGTTGCCCAATAACTACACATGATTGTGTTGCAAATTAATTAGCGTTTCCTGTTTTATAGTTTTAATATTTACCGTTTCAACAATCATCTGCATATAATTTGGTTATTTTTGTTCAATTTTTTGAAGATATCAGAGATAAATCTGCTTAACTGTAATGTAAGTAAATTATAGTCATAACCTTATATTACTTTGAATGGAAATTTATTTTACATAAATTAAAGCAAACAAATGTTCCATGTCACAATAAAACAGGCATTTGTCTTATTAGTTTGAATTCCAACCGTTAACGGTAATTTTACAATTTAAGATTTCACTTGAAACATTTGTGAAACATGTCAATTTTTAAATATTCCTTGTAAATAATAAAATTGAATGTGAAATTGTAAAATTTTTAGTGCTTATGAGTGGAGTGCAATAATATTAAGAATATATTTTAAACCGTCTCGGCGGAATGAAGGTTCGTCCGGTTGGAGTTTCTTTGGATAGAGATTGGTGGATGAATTGAGGAAGAAGAATGCGATTTTTCAGTAATTCTTTATATTATAGATTGCGGTTTGGAATTCGAATTAATTAAGTGGTCTACGATTGTTTGCTTAAATTAATTAGGAGCGGGAGCTTTGATACCGGAACGGGTGTTACGCCCAAATTACCGTAAACATAATATAAAATGATATAATGCTATGTAATATGGAANTAATTCTTTATATTATAGATTGCGGTTTGGAATTCGAATTAATTAAGTGGTCTACGATTGTTTGCTTAAATTAATTAGGAGCGGGAGCTTTGATACCGGAACGGGTGTTACGCCCAAATTACCGTAAACATAATATAAAATGATATAATGCTATGTAATATGGAACAATTTGGAATAATATAGGATGATTTACTAAAATACAATGAGGTATGATCTAGTATAGTAT
>JXOV01001001.1:36842-66712 GCA_001014945.1 Clogmia albipunctata | reverse complement strand
CTAACCAATTGGTTTTATGTAATCATAGTTTTTCAAATGCTCTTTCTATTCATTTCCCAATCTTTCACAATTGACAATTGAATATCATGACAACAAATCATTATTTGTTATGATGAGCTACATGCTCAAATGAGTCTATGGTATAAGAGCCTATTTATTGACAGGTTTTGGCCACCGCAACAGAACACATATACAACGAAGAAGACCAACAAATTCACAACTTTTATCTGTTTACAATCATTGAATGGCGGCAAATTACTAGTACTAGAAAATCCGGTTTATCTCTTCGATTCTGTGCAGTCCATCCAAGCTTTGAACACATGTCTGGTCGAACGAACAGCATTGACGATGCTTGTTGTTCGACTGTTGAGATCAGAGTATTATTTTTTGTCAAAATTATTTAAAAAAAATATTAATCACAGAATGTTGTTAGTAAAAACGAGAAACGAAATTTAAAAGAAAACAAATAAAGGTCTGATCAGGGCTCGACGTGGGGCCCTCTCGAGTTAAATTCTGTTCAAGGCTTTTTTAACTACTACGCTTATTCACATATAAAATACATATAAGATAACTGTCCCGATTCCCAAAAACGTATCCATAGATGTATTATGAACAGCTATACGACCCTCCACGTAATTCATTCTATCTCTCCCAGCCTAATACCCTTTCTGACTCTAACTTACATGAAGTTATCGATAATATATTGTAAAATAATTATTCATTTAGCCGTTCGTTGAAGGAATATGATGGGATAAAATATAAGTGTTTATTAGAAGACTTTCTTATAAAAGATTTTATTTTGATATTTTAAGAAATATGCATTTTGTGTAGGTTTATTTCGTTATAAAGAGAAAGGTATGACATTTATTCATGTTTCTATTAAGCACTAGAAGTGTTAATATATTCTACAAAAATGTTGATGCAAATTGCATACTATTTTTTATAAACTGGAAAGGCATTTTTGTTTCGTTTGGTCACAAATCACCCCCCAAATTTTTAGGCCATTTTTTTGCGATCTTGTATAAACAAAGCTCAACAACCATTAAAAATATAAAAAAGTTGAATTTAAAGTGCTATCGGTGACAAATAACTGAGTTTTTCTGAAATATCAAAATCGAACAATATTATACTCCTATAACAAATGTCGAAATTGTGTAAATTACAATTATAAATTATAATTTTTAATACTGTTCAAATAAATAAATGATAATAAATACGTGTATTAGTTCTTGTTATAAAATTAAATCTTTAATAGTTTTAAGCTACAATTAACACACGGGCCTGTTTTAAAGGAATCGCTACGCTCGTGGCTTTACAGAGCCCTTGTATTTAATAATAAATCTTATCATTGTAAAAATAACTATTAAAGTACTATTTGTAGAGAAACCGTAGGTTGTGTTCTGAATAATAAAATGACAGTTAAAAACTTTTCCCTCTTTAATTTTTAATAAAAAAGTAGTATTGGTTTCATGGTGAAAATTGAGTGTGCAAAATGATTAAATTAGGGGTGATCAAATTGAGCAGCACAGGCCCCAATAAGTGACTTTTACACTTAAATTGTGTGGGAGTGTATACTGTATATTAACATTTCATTATGACCCTGCTTTCCAATAAAAGATTTAATTTTGATATATGAAAAAAACAACAGTATTTTTGTGTAGGTTTATTTCGTTATAAAGAAAAAAATATGACATTTATTCTCGTTTAAATTAGGCACTAAAGTTTGTTAATTCATTCTACAAAAATGTTGATCCAAATTGTAGACTGGTTACAGGCTTGTGGGCACAGAAGCCGCTCGTTGATTATAGCCCTTATCCACATACAAAATATTATATATAAATAGTAGCTCTCCCTACCTATAAACATCTCTCACCATAACTAACTTATTGATATCGATAAAGTATTGCAATTTAATGATTCCTTTAAACGTTCTTGACAATAATTATGACAAGATAGGATAAAAAAAAAATTTCTAATAGACCCGCTTTCCACCCGCACACTAAGGCATTATAGGCCGGACACTTTGAAAGAGAAGTTTGTTGTTAGTTATTATACGAAAAAAATGTAGACTAATTTATATGAATTAGGGTTTTTTTGTGGCGTTGGATTACAAATCACCAACTTTCGGCACATTTCTTTGTGATCACGTAATAAATTAAGCTCAATAACCATTAAAAATATTAATAATGGAATTTGGGAAATTGTCGTGGACAAATAACTATGTACTTTTGAATATTTTTAACAATAACAAAAGAAATTAATACTCTTTCCAATAAAATTCTTCCTTTTTTGGTAAATAAAACATAACCTCTTTTAAATTAATTTTTACTGTGTAGTGGGTGTGGGAGTATCCAATCGATGGACTCTGATTATTGCAACAAAAAATAATATTTAAAGTTAAGCTACTATTTCTGTAGTTTTTTAAAAAGATGTCTACTTTAAGAACACCATTTCTATCTAAAGTCATTAAATTGGAATTCCTCTGATGTTATTTTTTTTAAACCAGAAACGGAGTGAAATATAATAAGTCATTTAATTATAGTTTTTATGATGGGATTAGAGTTTTTATACAAGCTCTATAACGAAATCTATTTATCACTGCCTATAACAATTAATAAATTAAAGCATTTTTGGATTTATGACCATGTTCTCTTTGAATTAGAGAATAGTTTGCAAATGCCAATAAGCATTCGACATTTGAACCGGTATTCGAAAATGGTGAATGGAGAATCCTACATAACGAGGAGATTTATGATCAGCATCAGGACAATGAAGTGTTGAGGTTTGAGAAACTAAACAAACTATAATGTGTCCAGGATGGAAGAAAAGCTACTCCCAATAAAAGCAATCAAACTGCAGTAAGAGACCAGTATGCAGACCCAGGGAACGATTCGACGCAAGTATTACTGAAGCAGAACAACGTCTATTAGGAGTAAGTTATTGGAATGAAGTTACCATCAGCCGTTAGCAATGGAGGGAAAGGATTATACAAAGAAAGGGGTCGAAAGGTCGAACCAGCCCAAAAGCCTATAGTACTAATAAATAAATAAATATTCTGATTATTGTCAATAAAAACTATAAGAATAATTTTATATTTTCAGAACATTTATTACTGAACTTTGACATTTCTCAACTCTGTAGTTTTTGTTGCAAACTTTAATGACTTTCCTGAAAAAACTAGTTTCTAAATGCGTTTCTTTAAAATTGTCATAAAAAGTCATAATATGATTGATAAAAATTTATTTGAATTTTTCGGATATTCAGCACATTACCCATAATTAGCTTTAAGCTTAATTTATTAGATAAAACTTAATTCTTTGCTATTAAAACTTCTAAATAAAATATATTAGGTAATTCTATGAGTTCTTGGTATTTTGATCAAGTCTATTAATCAATGTTCAATGACTAATAAAATAAACCGATATTTTGCAGTTCCAGTTGATATCAAATCAACTTAAATATTGCCAAATGGTTTCAAATGCCATAAAATATTCTGACCAAAGTGAATAAACCAAAAAAAACTTTAATTTTGGCTTTTAACGATGCATTTTGGCATTTCTAAATCCAGTAGCTTTTATTGGTAACTTTACGGTTCGTATTTCTTTAAATAAACTCGTTTCACTTTGTCACTTTTCGGTTTTGAATTTGCAGCTAAAAATATATTACTTTGATTCAGAATAAAGTAGAAATTCTACTTTCAAAAACTATGTTAAAAAATCCACTCCTTTAAGTTCATAGTAAACCACTTTTTATCTCAGTTTTCTTCACGTACCTGTCTCTGTTGCTTAAACTATCTGGAGTGCTGTAGCCGCCCCGAAGGCCGGCCCCCTCGGCCAGAATCAATTCCAACTCTGGAGTGGCACCTCCAGTGATTAGTGATCGGATGAGGGTTAAGGCGTTTTGATTGAAATATGTCTGAAAAGAGAATAGTTATTCATTAATAATTGGTAATAACTAAGAATTGTTCTTTCAAATATGCGATTGAGTAAAGGAAGCTGAAGGAAAGTTAAGATAAGAAGTTAAGGACTTTCTTTTTACTAATAGAAATAAATGCCACATTAAGATCTCTGGATAATTAATTGTATATCAAACACCAAATTTCTTAACACTCAATTTTTGATTATAATCGAAAATAATAGTTTTCCTTATTAACAAATTTCTGGAACATGAATTGGATTTAAAAATTTACTAAACGATATAAAAACGGTTAAATTGATTCCCTCTCTCAATGGTTCAATATTCTTTAATAAAACAAGGCCTAAGCAAATTTTGATTTCTAGTAAGTTAAATTTAAAGATGTTTTGTTTACAAGCCCCCCTCAAAAAGGGTGCCCTGGCACAAGGGCATTTCTTTCAATTTATTAGGGTTCCATATAAACGTTAGTATGGTAGCCTTTCGTCTAACCGTTACTTTTTTAAATGTGTTTGTTACTATTTCTCCTGAATTGACACATTCGCCATTTGGTGGCATTTTTTTCTTCGAATCACCCCTACAAATTGATCGTCAATAAATTGAATATTTAACAACCAATCCCACACAATATGTAGTATTATTACTGATAATGGTCTACATACAATTAATACATTTGGACAGGTTTCATTACTAAGAACAAAATAATAAAACTGGAATAATAAAACGAACCCTTGCATTGTTCTATGTATCTCTTTGGGGTAGTAGTTTTTATAACACAGAAATGTGCCAATGTTCAAGTTTAGAAGACCTAAATACAATTAAAGATTGCAGTAGAATGTTATTATTGGGAACCCGTCTTATAAATCTTAGAGTAATTTTTAATAAATAATTGTATGCATTTTTGTTACATCAATTTGATAGTATGGCAATAAAGTTTGTTTTGTAAAGTCGTTTTTATAGCACTATGTAGTGATTTATAGAATTCTCTAAAACTCTAAAGGTTTTTTTACTATTAATGTGTGACTTTCGAGAAAGAAATCAGATTTATAACAAAACGGATTGTTTTAATTTAAATATAACGTATTAATAGAAATAACAAGGTCTTATTTCCTACTAAAAGGCACAAAACATAGCTTTCTCTATCTCTCCGTGGAAAAGAGAAAAACACTGTGGGCGAGACAACCATAATTTGATTTTAAGAAAACGAATGTTCTTTTATATTTTTTGTGTTAATTTATTCAAAAATGCATAAAATTATGTATTAAACACGGCCGATAAGCATTATGAAACACACTGGCCTTTTTTAAAGCACCCTAGTGTTTAATACTACTTTATCTTATCGACCTAATTAATATAATTATCATATATTAAAACTGGAAAATTATATCTTATAAAAGATAATATTTATCTCCTGGTCATATCTGGCTACGAAGCGAAATATTCGTTCTTAATTGGTTATATTTTGCGAATATACATACTTTAAGCCAAGACAAAAAAAAGTCTTACCGTAGACATAAGTGAGTCGAGTACACTGACCGCAAACGCGGTACCACAGGCGAATGGCTGGGTCAGGTAGAGTTCGGTGTCTGGATCGTCGTCATCATCTTGATCCAAAAACTGGACATTACTATCGTTAACAAGCTCGGTGATCATGGGCACATTGGCCCCATAGACCGATCCCCGACGCTGGAGAACGATGGGACTGCCCGCGTTCAAGTTATCCAACTCAGATCCACGTTGACTCAACACCCCGATCGTGTCATCGAATGTCATCGCCTTGATGTTCAGCGACGCCAGGATGGCCTCCTTATCAGCCAGAGTGGGGTCATCGTTGCTCGGCACCTTCGCCGACAGGATGCAACACATATCACACAGGTTCACGTTTACGGCCCGTAGATCGGCTCGACTCAGCGGAGATCCCTACAAAGATCATCAGTTTAAAATAAGAGCTTCAAAAAGCGAAGAAAACCAATTTCTTAAATATAACTGTATGAGTTTTTGCGAATATATTAATTGCCAAAGAGCAGTTCTTCAGATTTTTATCTTTATTATCCAGTATAACTGATTTATCAGCATATAACATTTTTTTTACATAGCTTAAAATTTTTACTTACGTTTAGAACGGAAATCTTAGGCAAGTTCTGTAACATTTTCCACTCCCTTCGAATGTACTCCACTGATCCGACAATCACCACGTGCTTCAGTTCATGGTAATGGAAATTCGAGGCCCTCAAGGGCATCACCAAATTCCTCAAACCAATCAGTGGCGAGTCGGGATCAGCGAAGAGACACACCACCACGTGACCATTGAGGACTGTCATCGCCGCCTGGTTTCGATCCTGTAACAAGAATTTGATGGGTTTAGTTATATTTTCTTCAGGAGTATTTGAGATTAGATCAATTTCTTTAAAAAACACAATTAATTAAAATGACCATTTTCATATCAGACAAAAAATACTGCATAAATTTTTCTAATTTAAATTAATTTATACAAAAAAATTATCTTTTGAAGAATCTTCTTATTAAGTTTTTTAACAATTTTTTAGAAGCTGCATAATTATCTCTTTTCTCAAATTAATTAAAATATTTTATCAACAAAAACCAAATTATTGACATTTTTTATTAAAACTTTTATAAATTTTACTAATGCTTTTGAGTAAATTCAATCTTATCAAAATTAGGTGTTTAAAAGATCATTCATCATCAATTTTCTGAGAATCACTTCATTATTTAATTTTTTCCTAAAACAACACAATAGATTAAAACTAAGAAAATACTTGAATAAAAAATGGTGTTCACCATTTATTTTCACATCAGTTCTAGCCGATCAAACCAATTGACATCCAATCAAGATGAAGCGAAATTTAAATTTTAAAAAAATCTGGGATTGGCCGCCAAAGCAGATGTCGATTTCTATTTTTAGACAATAAAAATCAACCGTTTTTGCATATTTAAAATGTAAATGGTTTCACATTTGCATACATTAGATTATTTGTATAAATTAAGTCAATTAAAAAACATAAAATTAAATTCTGATCGTAAAATATTGGGTGTAAAAATTTGGAATTTATTATTTTACATCAAATATAGTTTGGACCCATCCCTAAGCAGTTATAATAAAATTAAAACAATATATAAAAATAAACACTTTTCAATAGGGTCCATTAGAATAATCTACATATATTTATAATAAAATTTTATTGGCGAAACACGGTATCTAAAGTTACATAACTTGCTTTTTTATAAATAGAATATTCAATATCTAATCCGATAACCGTTAAAATATTTTATTAATAAAATTTAATGTAATGTTCAAGGTTTTCTACATGAATAAAAATTAAAGTTTAAAGAATTCGAAAAAATATTGATTCACTAAAGTAAAATCAGTGTAATATTATTTTAGAGCGCGTGCCAATATTTATTAGTACTTTACATTTTAGTAACCAATGCTTCCTATAGAAAGTGGCTCATACGCGTATAGTTATGTATTATTCAATACCCACAGACAATGACAAATCATGTAAATACACAAAATTAGTAGTACTTTGTACTAATATTAATCTACTAAAAATCAGTATTTTAGACCTTAGTATCATGAAATAAAATATATTTTGACATTTTTCTAGTCACTACAATAATGTAGGCCATGATTTATAACAAATTGAATTTTTCCCTCCTTAAAGGACCAAAAATAAAGTTTTTTCTTTGATCTTCTAATTGTGATTTAAAAGGTCGGTGCTATCACGGATATACCAGTGGTTTTGTGTTCAATTCCTGTGATTTGATTTGTCCCCTTAGAATCTGTCGTGCTTATTTGTGGCCCTAAAATAATAACGCTTTGATCAATTAAAATTATTTTGCAAAATTAAGTTATTTAATTAAAATTGTTTTTGTTTTTAGCATTAAACATATATATTTTATTGTAATCACCAAAGTAATGAGCACTTAGTTTAGAGAATAATTTAATTTGGTCTGAATTTTCATTTTATGATTCTAAAATTTTTAGGTTTTTTTAAAACTGTTTTTAAAATTTATTGAACCAATTATTTACTATTAAAATTTGTTCATTGAAACGATTTGTCGTTGTATTTACGGAAAAAATAATTAAGTGACAATAAAATACGTTAAAATATTTTCACCAAATTCAATAAACTTGACACTATTATTTTCATAACATTAAATCTAGAATAAATAACAAATTTATTGAACTATTTCTCAACAAAATAAAATATATACTAAAAGAAAAAAAACGCGACAGATTCTAAATGACAAACTCTATATCGAAAATTTAGAACAGAAAGTTCTATTCGTGTACTAATTGTATATTTTCAAATCATTAAGTATTGAGTTGTCTTCTTATTCTTTACTTCATATTTCGTAAAATAATATATAATAAATATACGAATTGAATAAATTTTTGTAAAAAACCTGATTGGAAAAACACATAAGTAAACACTTATGTTATCTTTTAAAATCTTTACTCGTGCTTAATTATGGTCTATTTGTCCTACACGTTGTTAAAATAACTAAAAATTGTTTCTGTATTAAAAACAAAACAAAAATTAGATTCCTATTCTTGTGTTAACCATAACATCTAACATTTTAATTAATTTATAAACCGCGTACATATAATGTACATATAAGAAAATTTTCCTATAAACTTTGTTTAGATGTTGAAATATTTGTGAGATGTATAAATTTGTAGAAGTGTAAATAGGGAAACTTATTTTTGTAAAATAATACAATGAAGTTTTACAGTTTTGGTTAAAAATGCATAATGTCTTGTATTAAATACGGTAGATTTGCTATTTTTAAACATTAGGGTTCTTTACTCGTAAAATAATGGGTGTGACGAATTTAATTCAAAAGAGATTTTTTCTTTAAATAACTGATATTGAACAATTATTCAAAAATAAGTGTAAGCCACATATATTATATTTGAACAATAAACTACATCTTTGGGTGAATCTTCATACACCTTTTTAAAACTCCTTCAGAAAAATATTCACTACGTGGATGACTTTGAAAAACTCTAGTAGCATGTCAACCTTATCGAAACTAACAACACTATCTCAATATTTATGAAAGATAAATGATGTTGTACTTACAAGAATACAGTCTTCAAGATTTCTGGCCGGACTCCAATGAAACATACCCGTGGAGTCGTATTTCATTTCTGTCTTTTCAAAATCAAAGTCTTTTGACTGGTCATCGGCGATTCCAGCCGGCATCGACACACCATTCGTTCCCGATTGTGTACCGGTTCCACTGCCTCTGCTCGTGGGCCTGCCAAAAAACAAACAAATATTTCACTTATCTCTCCATACAAAAATAGCCACATAATTAGCATACAAATTAGAATAAAATGTTAAATTGTAAAATGGTTAACGAAAATAGAACAAAATAAAAAAGGGCGATAAAATTAACATTAAAATAAATTCGATATAAATAACTTTAAACTTTCTATATTTTTTATCTATCTAATGAAAAAAGGTCTAAAAATAAACTCTTATTTTGGTCAGTATCATTAAGATTAGTAAGTTCTCATACATTAGTTTCTTCACTTCGTAAGCGAGTTGGTAGCCTGCATACGGATTTGTTTCCGTCTCCGTAGGCCTGTAGAGGGTTAATCAGATTTAGTTGGTTAATGTGTTGAACAGAACTCTGTAATTCATCTATTCTTATAAACTCACCTAGTTGCTGAGCCATTATAGTTGGATGGTGAGAGAACGTTATCTGGAGGTTGTCGATTAACATTAGGTTTGACTTTGTTAACTTGTTTAATCAAATTATTATGATTACTATTACTGTTACTATTTGTTAAAGCACCTTGCTGTTGTACTTGAGTCAATTGCGTATTACGACGATTTCGGTTTATTACTGAAATGGAGACAACATATTATGTAACAAATAGCATTTCAACATCTTGGAACGGAGCATTTTATGTAGAGCACCTTAACCAAATTTGATATTTCGAATATTCCATATTAAATTCAGAGTTAATTATTTTCCAATCCATTAAAATTATTGTAAAATATGTTATATTTAAATATATCTATGAAAGAGATGGTTCCGATTCCATATAATATTTTTTAGTTGTTTTGAATTTCCCATGGACCAAAATGAACTGGTAGCAAATAGTTCCAATAACCAAATGAACGAAAAACTCTTATGCCATAGCAAAAAGCTTAGCCCAATCTATGATTATTTAAATACCTAGAACTTGAATTATACTTAACGATTTAATCCTTGATAAAATAACAAAAAGGTAGAACATACACGGTGTTATATGCAAAATTATGACGTCACTATTGACAACATCATCTGACCATGTTTCGGGAATGTTCTAGCAGTAAAGGGTCATTTTACCATGTCTTGAACCTGTATTCTTAATATTTTGTTTTGAAGCTTATCATCTCTTCAACTTCAATAATTTAAATCATTGCTAGTAATTACACCAAAACACAAAATCTTACAATGATTAATTTCTTAAATAAATCAATAATAAGAACACCTGGTTTATTTATAATTGGATGTACAAGAGCCTAGATCAATATAAATCCGCTTTTTTATATTTGTTTCAAACAATACATCGATCTTGTTATAGTTTAAACCAGTGATGGGCAAACTTTTTAAGAGGAAGGGCGGACATACCAAATTTTCTTGGCAGGCCGGGAAAAGTTTAAAAAAGAAAATAGTTTTATATACGGCCGTGGTACGTGCGAACCAGTGCTCTGCACCCAGAGCCCAAATCGAAGAGAATCGTTTGAAAAAAAACAATGATCCCAATGAGCGGAGAAAAGCCATAAAATAGTTTTCAATATATGATCAGTCTCTTCGAAACCTGTGCATGTTTCATTGGGCCGTATTCACCCTTAAAGAGGAAAGGTAAACACATAATTATTTTCCACACTTTTCTTCGTCAAATCTCTTCACATGTGGTCGATTTCATTCATAGCAAGTATCCGTATTCAGCTTTACACTTCTTCTCGAAGAAAATCACAGTCACGTCGAGATTTTTATGACTTTGATTTTTTTCTTCGATTTTTTGGGTTGGGCGCTCGTGAAAATCAGTCCCGTTGCAGAGCACACTTCATCTTTAGGGACCTACACCAACAACTCAATTCTACTGCCGAACATCTGAGTACGAGATATCTCCAAAAAATGTCACCTCACACAAATCCACGGGTACGGGCCCTTCTGATAGGAAGCGGTTCAAGCAGAATCAAGAGACTAAACTCAGCTACTGAATCTATTTGAACGTCTGATCATCTTACGTTGTATTATGTAATCTCACATTTCTGTATATATTTTAACCCTTAATCCTCCCAACCCCTGTTTTGTCCCAAACTTGTGCCGATAAGTGTATTAATCCCACAAAAAAGTAAATTAAATGACAAACTAAAATTTATATGTCGTAATTAAAAATTTTACTTTTATTTCTCATTTGACAGAATAGTTATTTCTGCTACTATAGGGCAAATGCCTATTTTATTTGTTTGTTTAAATTTATGTAAAATATTTATTACATTTATTATATATTTTTACTTCAATCGAACAAAAAATATCTAAATTATATGCAAATGGTTGTTGAAACGGTAAATATTTAAATTTAAACGCAGGAAACGCTAATTAATTTGCAACATAATCATGGTCCTATGGCATAGCCGAGACCAAAATTTTGTGTTGTTTAAGGGCAACAATGGCGACCAAATTTTGATTTTGAGACAATTTTGTTGGGTACTTTAAGACATTTTTTTCACTAGTGAAATAAATATTCAAAATTTTCACTGAGTGCGATAAAGTGAAACATTACGAAACTCAAATGGATATCGGAAAACATATGTTCGATACGGGAGTGCAAAAAATATATATTTTTTATCAGTATGAATAATTTAGCCTATGTGGTTTTCAAAATCATGTCGCGGGTCGGATTGATTACCTCAGTGGGTCGGATTCGAACAGCGCCGCGGGCCGTTGTTTACTCATCACTGGTTTAAACCATTTTTGAGAAACTTCAGTGCTTCTCTCTACCTCAAATCCATCCACTATTTCAATCGACTCACTTTAGATAATAAATTTGCTCCCGAAATTTTTTTTATCACATATGGCCACGTTTTAATTGAAGTTTAGGTTTCATTATTTTATAAGTTCCGTTTGTTTTGTGTGAAACATATGTTTCGAAATTTTAAATTAATTGTTTTAATTATTTCCTAAGTTATTTGGTTATTGAATAAAATTTAGAAAAATATCGACATTCAAAATAAATTTCTATAAAAGCAAACATTTTAAATGCCTTGAGACACTTAATTGAGATTTCTAATACTGAATATAGTTCTAATAAATACAATTTGGATTAAAGATGCTTCACACAAAATATACTCAAACTTAAGCATTAAACTAGAAATACTTACGGTTAATGTCCTCGCGGTCACGAGTTATTTCACCTAGAATCGCCAATTAAAATTGTAATATATTGATTGGTTGAAGAGTTTAAAAAAATAGTCCTACTAATCAAATATATATAATATATAGAACACAAAGTTTAGCATAGAATGTGTGAAAAACAATTCCGCTAATCAGGCCTTAGAATTATAATAATAAATACAGTAAATGTAAATATATAACGAGATCAATTAGTTCTGTTAACAACAATATAAAAACTGTTTACAAGCAAATCAACTGTATATATATATATTTAATACTCAAGTATAGAGTTCAATTGAGAAAGTGGGGAAAAGGCAACGCAACGGAAAACTGTTTGTCAGAGTCTTTTATGCCAAACTGTGTTTACTGTTATTCCTCTACTAATGTGAATATGGATCGATTTCATGTCAAATGTAAATGAGCGAAATGTGTGATTGAGCTGTTTAGTTTATGGGTCTAAATTAACATCAAAAGCAGCACATGAGTAAATAAAAAACAGAAGAATTTTTATGAGAATAAACATAGGGAAATCTGAATAAAACTATAATAATGGATTATTTTAAAGAACAAAAAAATTTTCCCACCCATATTTTATATAAAGCCACTTTACAGTTAATAAATAAGAAACGAATTTCTATTATAATTCTAAAATAACAAATTTCTGAATAATATTTATAAGTTTAGTCTAATAATTTTTTTAATTATGTATATTTTTGTGTAATTAATCAGAAAAATTTATTGTCTTACAAGGGTGTAAACTACCCTTTACGAGTTGAAAAACGAATTTTTCACCCGAGCAGGAGATAATTTTTTTACATTTTTTTTAAATTTCATGTAAAACAAATCAAAAGTTTTTTTGCCGGTTCAACGGTCTTAATTTGAACGGTTTCCGTATAAAATTTCACCGTTATAACGGTGTGAATTAAAAATTTTAAGGGTTTTACTCAAAACGGCACCAAAGTTTTAAACTTGAATTAAATTTATTCACAGATTAAGAATTTATTTTGTTCACTAGTGAAACAAAAACTTCACTAGTACGATTAAATAACAAATTATAAAATTCAAATCGATGTCGAAAAGCGAACCTTTCAATACAAAGCTGCAGAAACAAATATTATATTGTAGTTCCTCGGTGTTAAATGATGATGCTTTCAGAACAAAAGGCAGTATTGAATAATAAAATCAGTCACTAAATATTTTCCTTTTTTAAATTTTTTAGATAAAAATATTAAGATATAGATTTTGCATCGATTTTTATCACTAGTAAAATAAAAATTTTAAGAATGCGAAAAAGTGACGCATTATGAAACTGAAATCAATATCAAAAAGTTATCCTTGCGATAAAAAGTGCACAATAGTTATTTGTCCTCAACGTTTGTAAAATAAGACGAGGAAACGAGTGCTTCATCGTTTCCAAATTAAAAAACGGATTTCACATCCGAGCAGGACATAAGTTTTTTTTGTACTTTTCTTAAAAATTCACATAAAATTAACTTTAAAAAATTAGACCGTTCTACGATCTTTATTTGAACGATTTTTGACCGTTTTAGGGGCTGAATTTAACAGTTTTTTACTCAAAATGGCGCCGAAATTTTGATTTTAAAAGTTGATTTTTAGTGCGCAAAATCCAAACATTACGAAACTCAAATGGATAACGAAAAGCTTATGTTTCGATACGAAAGTGCAAAAATAAATTTCTTCACAATTTTAAACAAATTTATTGTACTTTTTACAATAATATTTAATTAATAATTTTAATTTGATTGAATTATATTGCTAAAGAAGCATCTCCTTTTACTAAAAACTGCTTATTTTTGTATAATTTTGAATATTTTTAAAATTTTAAAGCCAATTTTCCGAAAGCAAATATTGAGGCTTTCTAAAAATACAACTATATTTTTCATATACAGTATATAAGACATAATACTTGATATGTTAATTTAACACCTATTTAAAACTAGAGGAAATATCATCAAATACTTTTAAAATAAAATCAAAATATTTCTAGTTTATTATTTAGTGAAACTTGTCAAAAGTAGCTATAAATTAAATAAATTACCCAATAAAATTTTATGGAATGCAAAGTGGCCTTAATCAAGACTATGTAAAATGGATAGAAATAAATTTGCGGTAACGTGATGATATAAAACTTTGCCACTGACTGGTTTTTGTGTGTTTTTTTTGCCCCGTAAAACGAAAAGCAAAACACAAAATGTCCCAGAACTGATCGACAAACAACAGAATTCCGAACTGAAATTGGTAACAATAATAAAAAATATAATCGAATAATAATCGGTGAAAATTTGCTTTGAAACAATTGAATGCATTGATTAGAGGCTTGAATATATATCTCGTTACCCGTGTTATTTCCGCGCACGTGCACCCGTTTCGGAAGTTCCGGGGGTGTGTACGTAGGGGCGGGATGATGATCATCTGGAAATTCCACAACTATTCGTAAGAGTTCCCAATATGTTTTTTTTTTAATTCATTCGTTATATTGAAATAAAGAGAAAGCGGCCTTGAAAATCGGCAGCTCCAAACAAAAAGTAATCTTTTTTTATCTCAAACAGAATAACTTAAAAATTTGCCAAACCAAAGCCAAAAATCAAACATAGGCTTCTTAAATAAGCTTATAAAAACTATAGTCTCTAGAATTGGTAATATTATTCAAACAAAATGATAATTGAAAAGAAAATTGATAATTTTAATCCATTTAGAATAGAAATAGTAGACAGGAAGCGAGTTCAACAGCCACCAGGCAGCACAAGACATCAAATACAGACAAATATAGGCTCATTCACAGTTTTGGTTATATATATCATCATCCTAGCTAATTAATTGCATTTATTTACAGAATAGACTCGTATCAATCATCGAAAATGCTCTAATTACGTTATTTCAATTAATTAATTAATTCAGGACATTGCAGTGAAATACTCTCTACTTTCTACTGATTTCATATTAGATTCATAAGATTGGAAACGAGTGTACTGAATGGAATTGTGCTTCAATATTGTAAATGCATGTTTATGTGATTTTAGAAAACTTCAAAACGAAAAAGAGAAAAACAGTCCAAAAGCGTTTGTCAAATAGATTATGTAAATTATAACGATTTCCAGCTGTCGCGATTTTGCAAAAAATTGATGAATTGTTCAGTGTTTTACTTTTTGAGATCGCTGAATATAAACTAAAATAATAGTAGATAGAATAGCTGTTTTAAGTGGAAAGAACATGAGAACCGCTCAATGTGTTGATTACTAAAGTGTTACAGCTTTGTGAGAAGCTCTTTATCTCAATTAATTAATTTTGGTCTTCAATTTGAAATAATTCTACATACGTGAATTGATAAAATCCTACTTTGTCCTCAAAATGTAATTAAAAAACCAACAAAAATGAATTTTTATAATTTCCAGAAATAATTCTTATCAAATTAACAATCCAATGAAATTTTGGCTTTTTGTTGGCTGGTTTTTTGGTTCAAAGAATGGTTTTACACTGAATGCCAAAATGTTGTGTACGCTTAAGTTGGCTTGGATGCTAATATTGTTCAATAATATATAAGTATGTATTTGGGAGCGATTTTCTTTTTACATCTGTGACAAAAAATGGTCTGACTTACTTGAAAACTGGTAGTCATCGTCACCTTTAACATTTTTATTACAAAACCCGACGTGGAAATAAAGTCCCAAATCAGTTAATTCATTATTCAATAGAATCATTATTATTTTGTTTTTTTAAACCGAGACATATGTTTGAAAAGATGAGTGTGCTCAGGTTTGAGTGTCGAATGTATTAGATCTATTTTTTTTATAAATCATAGTGTATGATTGTGTGTACTTTGTATAGTATAGAATGTAATTATGTGTATATTATTCACATTTCACACACAATTATCTCCTTCTAAGGACTCTCATCATTCGCTCTTGTCGCATCAGTCACACACAAGAAATAAAAATAGAAAAATATATAGTTAGAAAGAGAGAGAAATAAAAACGGAAATCATAGTACAAATCACCACAACGTCAAATCAAGTCCTTTTATATCACGTTTACCATTTATAGACAGACACTTTCTTAGAATCCGTTACCCAGATAAAATGTACCAAACAAAATGAATAGAATAGTTTTTCTTTTTTAACAAAAAAAAACCAAAATCACTGACACAGTATGCAATGTACATTATATATTTTAAAAAAGGAGGAAATCATAAAGAAGAAAACGTGTCCTAGATTCACAATATCGCAGATTTCCATTCCGGAATTCAATGGCGGAATGAATCTTGAAATAACTACTTTTTGAGTGGTGGCAGTGTCTACAAATGGATTCAATCCTCTTTAGTCAGAGAGACTTAGTCAACTTCAAATACGAATCCAGTATCCGTTCCACCAATGGAATTCCAGTGAAATCGTCAAGGACTAAACTGTACAATTGAGCCTATCTTCAAATACAGAAAATACGTAAGGATTTTTGTAGTTGTTTTTTTTTTAATCTGGTTGTACAAAAGAACACTCAATTAGAACACTGTGTATTTAAGATGTATCCAATGAAAAAATCACGTTTCAATTTCCACAATACAGTTACAAAACGAATACGTAATTTAAATCCACTTTTTGTAGTTGTCTAATGTGTCTTTACATGTTTGTTTGTATAAGTGTGTTTGAATTGTGTGTCTTGTATTGTGAATCGCACTGTATTTTTTTTTGTGTGTGACGAGTCTTTCTTTGTACATTTAAAAGGCGTGTTTCCGTGGAAATGTGTGTGTGTGTCTTTTGTAGGATATTTTTAGTGTGTTTCTTCTGATAGTTTTTTATTTCGGGTAGGTTTTTAAGTGTGTTTGTTTTTGTTGTTATCATTCAATCACTTAACGATTAAACAGATTATATATAGATAGATATATAGTAGGATCAAGATACGTACTTGCACGTCCAACCATTTGTACGGCTCGGACGCCTTTCCGGAACGTGGCCACTGTTGTTCGATTATGTGTATTGTAATTTTTTTTTGGTATTTTTTTAGAGCGGTTTAAACGGATTTTTAGGATGAGTTTGTGGCATGGCATTTCGTTTCGATTAGTCGATATAATAACACAAAAAAAATAATTTCAAGTGATTTTTTCGGTTTGTTTCGGTGTTTTTTGGATCAATAAATCGATATTCATTGATAAGAGCGCACATTGAAATAGTAGTCAGGATTTAAGAGGTTTCGATAAATGCGTATAAAAATAATAGGAACAGAAAAGTATTTGCCAAAAACCAGATATATGTATGGAGAACCAAATGTAAGAGGGGGTTGGGGGCATAAAAACGAAACCAAAAGAGAAAGAGAAAAAGAAAAGAAACACAGTAATTAGTCCATTTATATCAATTTATATAGCAGTGGAAAGTTCTGATTCAATGTCCTTCTTTTTTTACGAATACTTTATCATTTTATATATGTGTATATTTTTTTTTATATATGGTAAGGATTATATAAAGCTCCTCTAAATTGCAAGACAAATTTGATACATTTCATAAACGATTATCTTCTGTACGGTCATGGTTCAGTTATTTAGAAAGGAGAAAACGCTTTAATCCTTCAACATTTTATACAACACACTCGCACACGCCTTGAAAAATTGCATAAAACACACACAGCTTATAATTGTGTAAGATAGGAAAAAGTCAAGTAAGAGAGGATTAATTCAATTTTATATACATTTTTCTAATTTTATATAAAACCAACTCTATATCTCTCACTTGAGATTTTAATATCCAAACAAATATAATACGAGAAACATTTAGTTTACATAATTCCTGGTTAATGTAAGCCCTTTTACACGATTGTTCAATTAATTCCGAAAAATTGCCTAAAATATTAAAACAAATTTATTCTATAATTATATTTTTGTTTTTTTAATTTAGAAAAAGAAACCAATTTTTTTGATTAAGTTTTTCATCTTAAAATTTCAAAACTTTTTAACCAAAGAACGATAATTTATACAGTAAAACACTGAAGAAGATACTAATTACGAGAATTTCGTAACAACGACAACTGCCGCATTGTAATAAATAGGATATATAATAAATATATAATAGATTATATAATTGCTCGGCTAGCGATAGCGTGATTTTAAACAGTTATACAGGAATGGTATTTTGCAAATCAATAAACAGTAAAAAACTGGAAGGCAAATCGATCGGGAAATCGAGTCCACTAATATGGGCTGTAAAGTATAAGATAATTGCTTTCATGCCGCAAACACGGCGCTCCTTAGCTATAACAACTTAAAAATTGGATAAAATAGAGAGATAGAGGTGAATATAAATAAACACAATGCATTTATTTATACCCAGGTTGTTGACTTTTCAACTTTATAACGGGGATAATGGAGAAAATGATAATTGAATAGAAATTGGTTAAAAATTAACGCTAACAGACCAGCAGAGGGGTCTACAGTTCTGGGTTATTAATTATTCGGTTATAATAATGTGTTATAAACACTGCGGTATTGCCAATTATATAATAATCAATAAATTCATCAATAATGTCGCATTGGTGGCGTTGTTAGGTCAAATTTGGGTTCAGATCATAATTTGCACAAAATATAACTAGCCTTGTTAATATGAAACAACGGATAATAAAGCACAACTCAAAACCATTATTCAAAAATATTGCATATATAAGTAGAAATAGGAAATTAAAGTGTAATTATATTCAATATATCAATTAATAACAAATAAACGCCTGCATTTAATATAAGTATATATATAATATAAATATAATTAAAGAACAATAATTAGGTCTAAGGGTTAATTTAGTAAGTGTGTGTGTTTCGTACCATCTATGAATGTATGGCAGGCTGAATTTATACCCTGTTTTACCATTCCCGTCTGCATCATTATCATACCAACATCTGAAATGTCCCAAATTAATTGGTCTAGTGTGTAAAGTGGTAGTTTATGGCGGTCATCAAAAAGAGTTAGTATTGCAAACAGTGCTCTGTCTCTCTCTTTCTCGCGAAGCACAACATATCTTAGCACATCTCACCATTAATCGCGCACCTACACTCTGTTACTCGATTTTATTTACATATCCTTATTCCTCCTATGTTAATGTTATTTGCGCAGCCATTTCATCATTACTATTATTATTATCATCGTTTTATTAATGCAAAATACAATGCCATTATTGGGTCAAAGCTGTTCCAATCCGATATATTGACTGACAGACGAATTACGAGTATATAGGCCACCAAGTTCCACATTGCGTTTTCACAACAACAACCAAATACCATCAAACCATAATGTTATTCAGCTTTTTAAGGAAGTTTGCACTTGAAATCAATTTCTCAGAATTTCGGTTCTAAAATTTTAATTAAAAACTTTAAAATTATAACGTATTTTATATTGACAGGCATTAAATCTTTAATCAATTTTTTATTATCTATATTTATTGTTAACATAAAAATTTATATGAGGAATGAAGAATGTTAATATCATTTTTATTTCGCAAAAATATAAATTGGTAGTTAGCTAGTTTATTAGGTCTGTACTTCTTCCTATAAGACAATTTTAAAATTCATCTAATACTATAAAACAACTTTTGTTACAAATTTATTACAATGAATATAACACTTAGTTCATCTTGTTCGTTGAATAAAACAAGACCGTTTCATCTTGATTATTTTATAAAAATTTTTAGGGCCCCACATAAAGAAGTCTAAACCACATTTCCTTTTTGTGCATTCTTTTTAAATGTCTTTGTGACTGGAAATTTCATGGTCAAATTCAAATAAATCTTAATAACCAACTTGCTTCAGTCTCAAAATTTGACAATTTGTACTCATTTGTTTACAAATAAATGCCGTCGTCTTAAAAGGGCATTTGATTTTTAAAATTAAAATTTTGTCCATAAAATACGATTGAAACAGGATGCTGAAGATCTGTCTTCAATAAAAGAATGGCAGTTATCAGATTTTCTAGAAAATGTTTAAAAGTTTGAGATTTCACGAAATTTTAGAAATTTAGAAGTATTTATTTTATAATATTCGTAGTATTTGTGCTGTGTAAAAATATGAATATAATTTCTGCTAAATTATGCCCTTTCATTTTCATGGTTTGGCACAATTATTGTTATTTTATTTTCTCGAAAATATGAATTAAGGATAGTTTATTGAGTTTATGCTATTTACTGTAAGAAAGAATATTCTTAAAAATCTCCTTTGTCATGTTGGCAGCCCTGACATTGATAGTCGAAAAGACTGAGAATTTTTTATAAATGATATTATTGAAAAATTATTGTTCCTATTATAAATTATCTTTAACAGTATAATATTACAATGAAAATAACGTTAGAAGTCATTATATTAAATCGCTAAAATATAAGGTTTAACTTATTAAACCATGAGGAGCCTAATTAAATTGAATAAATATAAATTTTAGGTATTAAACTGTACAGATTATTAATAGTTATTTAAACAACGTCTTGGAAAAATTAACCATATTTAAACACGAGTAAAGTTCTAGAAAAAAATGAAATGAGTTTTTAAAAGAAATTGGTGTTTAGTTATGTGTTTTTCCAACCAGTTTTTTTAACAAAATTTTATACAATAATTTTTAGTATTTAAATATTAGTACAAAGTACTAATTTAGTGTAATTACACGGTTTTTGATTGGCTGCTGGTGTTGAATAATGCATAATTGAATAGGATTGAATTATAGATTTTTTTCTAGAGGGAGCATTGGCTACTAAGATTTAAACATTTTTTAATAGAATTGAATAAATAAAATAATCAAATTTATAGTACCTGTTGATAAACAGGAGCTAAGTAAAAATGTTCTAACTAAAACATGATATATATTTTCCGATTATTTAAATTACTTTTGATATTAGGTGCCTCCTCCCATATATAGTATTTAAAGGCATTTGTTATTTTAAAACTTCCTATAAACCTATAGATTTATTACCTTACTTTCATAAACCTTTTTCTTATTTACTACTTGCAATAAAATCAAGAACCGTATAAAGAAATGAACTTTTCATGTATGGTGAATTATGTGAATTTAATTGTTAAAGTAATAACAATTACAACGAGAAATAGAATTAAAACCTTTTTCTACATGTGATTCATTCTTGTTCATATTAAATTTATTCAAAATTTAACTAATTCCAGTAATTTATTCAAGTGCAATAACTTCCGAAATAGTCGTAATTTCATTAAAACTTAAAGCTTAGTTTAAGACTTATTGTCGCGTTCTTAAAAGTAACCTAAATAATTGTATATTTAAACCTTGTAATGTATTCTGATGAAATATAAAACGTATATTTCTTTGGCAAAGTTATGTAAATGTTAAGCACTTTAATGCAAATTTATGATGAACAGAAAATAAATAAATGAAAAAGTCGCCAACTTTTTATACAACAACGAAATAACTGAATCTGTTGAGTGAGTAATCGAACTGAGAACTGAGAATCGAATTGAACAACGGAAAAAGTAAGAACATGCTGCATAGTTTTTTTTCTGAAGGCTTGAGGAGAGGGGGGGTTCTGTCTGGCAAAGGAACGAACTGAAATCAATTGAGCCACGCGCAACTGGAACACGAATACTTGTCAGAGGATTGCAATGAATTTAGTCCAAACTTGTGCAAATAACGATGTTAAATCATACAAAAACGGAAATAACTTAAATTAGACTGAATATTGGCAAAAAAAATTGGAAATGCATTTCGGTTTCTTTGACCGCTTTTCACAATGCAGTTCGGTCGTCAACTTTTATGTGAATTTTTCAGAGCGGGGAAATGAAAATATGAAAAACACGCATCACATAAGGGAAAGGAACAAAAGGAAAACTCTGTTGTCGTGTGGAAAAATTGAAAATTATGTCGCACAAATGCGGTAAAATGTCGATTGTTTGTTTTCCGTGATATTTAAAACCAAAAAGTAAATAGAGAAAACAAATGGAACAATTAAAAATGCAGTAAAATTCGCCCTTTGCAGCATAATTAAAAAATTAATCGTTAAACAACCATACGACCACATGGCTTTTAATTGGATTGCAGAAAAAAAACTGAGAATGGAACAGAAACTGAAAATGTATGAATAATATTCGTGTCGAAAAATGGGGAGCAAGTCAATTGTGTCTCTCGCAGGCACCATTTTCAGCTGGTCTCTAAAGTTTAATTCGCTATGTAAAATAGTTATTCAAAACCAAAAAGAAAAGTAATTAATAAAATCCGCAATACAAATCTCCACTAATTGTGAAAAAGTGAGTAAATGGAAACAGTGTGGAAATTCGCGATAAAATTTCACAACTTTAGTCTAAATTCGAACTGTCGCGAGTCCAAACAGTAACAAAATACATTCTACTTTAAAGTGGTCGTCCTCTCCCTTTCTTATCCATTTGGTTTTTAAAGATATTTTCAGTATTTTTTTGGGTTTTTTTTCTCTTTTGGACAAGGATCGAGGACTCACATATTACAGCATAACCTCTGGCTATAGTTGATCGATATTAAAATGGTGGATTAATATAATAAAGTAGAACGAAAATATATAATATAATTTACAGACACATTGAACAGTATATAATATATAAGTAATAAATATTGGAAAGTTTAACAGAAAAACCACAATCCATCGAAGAACAAAGAAAGTCATTTCAAATTCAACTCAAGAATTGACAACGAAAAAACCAGAACAGAATAAGGAAATCAAATTTAGCGATTGTCATATAAAATCCATACCAAAATAGTTCAAACAAAACCACTTATATAAATAGTATGTATATTAAATATATAATGTAAAATAGAGAAGAGCAAAAAGTGAGGTACAGAAAGTCTCTCTCTGTTTTCAACTCAACCAAATGTTTGAAAATAAGGACAAATTAACCACAATTATCCAAAAAAAACAAAATGATACTGGAAAATCTCAACTCAAGGGTAAATAGAAAATACAACAGTTTATATACTGAGAAGATTTTAAAGTATATAATATATAGTATATATTATTGATGTTTAATATTTTTACCTAAGTCACCGAATTTGTTCCGGGGCTGTGCTGTCACTATTTTTATTATTTTTGAGGGGGTTTCATTGTGTTTGTAGGGTGACCCAAAAAGAATATATATACGCAATTAGATTAGGACTAGATTTAAGTTACATATCAGATGGTATAATGTCGCAATTGTCTAAAGATAATTGTAGAAAAGCACTAAAATAGGACGACTCTAGGTAAAACTTTAGAAAATATGTAATGTATCCTCTAAATACTAAGTCACTTTAGAGTTTCAACTACTTAAATTAGGCGCAGCGAATATATCCTTAATTCTATAAAGTTGTTACAAAATTTATAGTTTTACGCACAGGAAAAACTATAAATTAATAACAAAGCATTAGTTTTAAATGATTATAAAAATCCAATTAAAATTTTGTCCCAAAAACACTATTATACAGTCCTCACTAGTCTTTTACGATTTGCAATACTGCTTTAATTTATCCAAAATTCGAATTTTTGTTCTAAGAATTCCGATTAATTAAGAGTAACACTAATGTTAAGTCGCTTCTGCATCAGTATCGTTAGTTGAAGAAGGTATCAAATTAGTCGCAGATTACAAGATTATGTAAATTATGGTGAATTAGGAAAGGGGAAACTCAACTTACAGTTTTTGCACTTGCACTTTTTAATTAAAGTCTCATCCTTGATGTCGTCGTGGCACGCCTTGCAGTAGAACCAAGCCCTGTTTGCCAAATTAGAAAATTATTAGGGGCGACATTAATTTATTGTTATTAAGGACTGCTGTGAAAATTATGAATACAAATGGTGCAATGGTTCGGTCATAAATTCTTTTTTCATATAACATTTTTTTAAATAACGATCTAATTTTAGGGGAAGTATGTACAAAATGACAAATTCGATGGCATCATTGGCATAATTTCGCAAAAACAATGTGTTTCTTTAGGAACCCAAGTTCAAGAAGAATGGCCCAATGCCATCAATTTACAAACCTTCTCGGAGTCTAAATCTTGAAAAAATCGTGAGATCTTCATTATAATGAAAATTTCTTAAAAAAATACTACTTAAAGACAAAGAGACACATTTGTTATTTTCTCTACAAGTCATTTTGAAAAAAATTAAAGCGACGAAACGCCTTATCTAAAAATCGAAATTCCCAATTCATTTTAAAATTTCATTAATGAGCAATTTATAGCCGTTAAGATTGATAGAAATTTAGAGCTACATCTTAAATACTGTTACTTTCTTTGCTTAACAAACCAATCGGAGGCCCAGAAGGAAAATTTTTGGTTCGGTAATTCTGCATCCTTTAAGTTATTGATATTAGATTTTGCTCTTCGGAAGAACTTCGACCAAACCAGGTTTACGTCTATTTCTAAAGCTGGCATAAAAAGTTGTAGTAAGATTTGGCATGGGACATAAACATAGGCTGAGTTACTGAACAATGAAACGTATATTATTTTTTAATTGATTTATTAATTAACAAAATTCTAAAATCTCTAAAGTACAAAAACTTATACTTTACTAATCTTTAATTTGCAAGAACATAATTCAAAAATGTACTCTTGTAAACAATTTGTAGTTCAACTCTATATTATTAACTGCATTAATTGTAATAAAGAAATATCAATGATCATATTTTTTAAAGCCAAATTAGTAATTTAAGCAGAAGAATTTCAATCTTTATATAAAATTTGGATTAATAAATATCTTTTGTTGCAAAAAAAAAATTACAAAAAACTCTTTTTATAGCAAATTAATCACAATTATTAAAATATCTTCTAATAGACAATTTTCTATTTTTACATTAAAAATTATTGATTAATAAATTTTATAAATCTAAAAATTATATCCATAAATCATTACTAAATTTGAATTCATAACTTTCATGACGACCTATCCTTTTCTCGAAGAGCCGAAAATAAGGAGTAAATGGGAGCAACAATTGGAATTTGTTGGTAAAATTGACGACTCACCTTTTCACTTCATCGGCACTCTGGGCAATGAAGAACCCTTGGGTGTTGGCCTGGATTTTCGCCCCACGAGGATTTATAGAGATTTTGCTGTCGACCCCCTCCTCCGTGCCCTTTATTTCGATGGCCAGCAGTAACAGTTTCAGCTTGGTGAAGCACAACCTGACACAACCCAAGAAAACGGTTTTAGTACGGCTGTAAAGAGGCACTTTATGGCATTTTTGTTATGTCTAAACAAAGCGAAAAGCTTTCCTGTTAAGTGTTATTGTGTCAGTGTCTGTTTGTGTGTAATTAAGACTGTAAAATCGTTTTCGCAAATTAACTCTCTGCGCTTTTCATATTAAGAAAAACTAAAACCGATTTTAAAGTCCCGTAAATTTGTGTTCTGATTTTAGTTTTATAGTTTTGTATATAGCAAAAACATTGACTATAAACGGAAATCACAATTCAACTGAATTTAAGCGGGTTTAACAAAACAGTAAGACTTGAACAAAAATTGCATGCTTTTCTCTACAGTATTTACAAACCAAAAGGAGAGTGAAAATCCAATTTAAAGAAAGAAGGGTCGGTTTTGTTGGAACAACTATTCAAAATCATAGGTAAAATCACCAATCCAAAGGGTGGTAAAATGTATTTCAAGGTTTTAATATGAATAAAGTCAGGGTATACATATCTGAAACCACTTTATAGAGGAATTTCCATTAATATATATATAATAAAAAGATTCTTTCAAACCAACTAAAATTACTTTGGAAAACCAAACTCTAGAAAAACTTAGGGTTAATTCAAAATGTAGTCTATTGATATTGATTAGTGTGTTTTTCTGTTAATGATGAGCAGTATTCTCGTAAATCTCTGTTTAGGTTTTGTCTTTCTCTGATTAGTGTTGATGATGGTATTTGGATGGCCTTCAAGTCAAAAGGGCAGTGTGTAATTTTGGAATGATTATTTAAAAACCAACTGCAAATCACAGTTCGAAAATCGTGTTGTTTTGATTGTTGTTGTTAAGAGAAAGGAATCTTACTCGCTCGCTTGTGGGAAAGTCATGCCAGTAAATGAGGGAGATAGTGTTTCAGTGTACATCTCGCACCCTGTACCCTGAAGGTAATCATTTTGCCATGCTTGAGTGTCAGGCGACTGTAAGTAAGGAAAAAGTACCGAACAATCATTTGGGTCAGGGTTAAACAATTCCGGCGATCGTTCAGCGTCTTTCTTCATCAATATATAAAAATTCACTGCAGTTTCTTCTGGTTTCCCTATATAAAAACCATCAATATTCAATGAACCCTGGGTAGTAAATTGTTCACAAAACCTTCTTAAAATTTAAGAAAATTTAGAAAATAAAAACCAACCAATAGAATGTTAAAAATCAATAGAAAAGATTCGATTTACAACATCAATTTAAGAGACCCGAAGCTAAGAAAGCGGCATTTTTACAAAAGAGATTTCCCTTCCAAGAGTGGCGCTTGAAGCGTCTGAATATGACTGGAACAAGAACACTTAAGCTCCTTAGGATAGGAAAAGCGAAAATGCATACATTTATTCTAAGTTTAACGACTAAATGGTCAAATTCACAACGTGCTTCTGCTTCTTTTCTTTTGTTTCAATGGGTCTTATGATATTGCAAAAATTACAAGGACTGTATGACTTTTGACATTTTACTTGTCTCAGGACATAGACTGAAGGATGAAAAGTCTTAGGCTCGTTCACGAAAATGAAACATAGGTTTTTTTTAAATGAAACATAACAAAATAAGACACGCTTTGCAAACAGTTTTTCTCTACGTGGAATCATTCCATTTTCACGGTCACGAATGCCATATCTTAAGACACTGTATTCACAACGACTGGTCTGTGATGGGTTAGCGGTGGCGTACAGTGGCCGACTTACTCTGTTGCCTGCGCGAATGGCATACCGATGAACGACGGACTCAGGGTCTCCGTATACATTTCCATGCCGGTGCCTCGCAAATAATCGTTGGTCCACACTTGCATGCCCGGCGACTAAACCCAGGAGCCAACCCAACGAAACAATAGTTATTCATACAACAAGGTCGAAAAGAGAGGTATTATTAAACACTAGAGAAATAACTTTAAAAGCTATAACTTTTTAGAATAAGTCCAGAGTACTAAACCTTAATAATTCTTAATGAAATTTTAGGTAATGATCTTTAAATTCAACTCCTGTGTTTAATAACGCTTTTCGACCCTGGTGTATACAATATTTTCTGAAATTTATCAGAATACTCAAAATCAAATTAATTACAGTTATTGAATCCCTATATTCTATATCATTTTGTTTTTATTTACTCGGAGCTAACTTGAAAATAAATTAGCTTAACCCTTAAATTCCCAAGCGGGCCTTTAGGCACGCTATCTTTAAGAGATAATATATAATTTATAATACACCTAAGCAATTTTTTAATGAAATATGTTAATGTAACTGTCTGTTAATCGTATACACTTTGATTTTTTTACATATCTTGAAAATTGTACGATAAAAAGCGATCAGCGATCAGGGGCTGACGGACTTTAAATTTTTTTTAACCAGACGCCTTCACCAAAAAAATTACACTTAACATATTTTAATTAGGTTCCCATTAAACATATTACGTTAATGATTTATACAAAAATTATGAATTTTGTGTCAATTTATATCTAGTTTACTAGATGTTCAATTAGGATATTATATTATGAAATGTTTACCTTTGCACTTTCAAATAAAATATTTTACAATAAATCTAATTCAATTATGCTGAGTGTAAATTCTGTGGCGGAGGCGTCTAGATGGGAAAATTATAGGTCCGTCAGCCTTGATAGTGTCTAAAGGTCCGTTCACTTTGAGAACTGTAAAATCTACAAGTACTGCATATTTTCTTTGGATTCGTACTTCTGAAAATTATCTTTATTTATGATAGTTCAATTAAAATTTGGGATTTACAAAGTTAATTTTTAACCAACTTATTTTTTTTTCTTCTAAAAATGAAGAAATAAAGATTTAAAAAGTAGAGATGAAGTCTGTTTGACAGCGAATAATAGAATTTGAAACTGTTTCCACATATTTTAAAGCCCTTGTACTAAGGTCAGTCTCTGATTTTAATCTCAAAATCTTTAATACAATGAAAAGATCAAAGGAAAGAACAAACGGTACTATTATTTTTAGAGCAGAATTCAATTGCTTTAACGTCTATAATTCAAAGTCCATCTTTTAGGATCGAAAATTTAAAAGGAAACTTTATACGAAAAGCCAATTATAGTTTCAAATTGTCGAATCAAATGAATGGGACGTTGGTCGTCTCTTCTCCAATTCCTTGGAAGGCGATGGTGCCAGATTTGAAAAGTATGAAAAAAAGGACTTGTGGCAAAACCCTTTCTCCATTTCACTTCTTCCCTTCTCTGGCTCAGTTCTCTATTCGGAAATTGTTATTAAATAATCCTGAATGGGCTGAAAAAGAAGAAGAAATGCACACTACCCAGAGGAGCACAATACTAACCGTTTTGAACGATCGCATGGCAAATAAATTGGCCATCATGGTGGAGAATCCGGGCGCCAGGCAGCTCTGCGCTATAAAACCCAATTTCAATTCCGCCAGACATATCACATCGTCTCCCTGCTTCCAATCCCACGACGGAATATTCAGCAGATACGCCTGCAATGTAATCATCGATTAAGTAAGCTTCTTCATCTTCTTCCTTTTCGCATCGCATTTCAATATGACACTGTGGTGAGTCAGATTACAGTGGCACAATGGGCAAGAGAGTAATCAGAATATTTTAAATTCCAATTGAAGATTCACAATGACATTCATTTTTGAGCAAATAATTGAAATTGATGAAATCTAGATATTAATGGTGATCTTTATCAAATGGGCTCTTGGGTAAATGCAATTTTAAATGATTTTCCAATATTTCATAAATTACAATTAGTTTTTCTCAACGCTACCTAACAATAAGGTTGTAGTAATCTGTGGTTGTGCCAGCATTGAAGGCTATCATTCATGGTTTTAATTTTGTAATTAGTAATTATTTCAATACAATGGTTATTTGTGCTACAAGGGTGTAAAGTCAACTGTTTTTAATGAGTGAAACAAGCGTGAATCATTCGAACCGAAGGCGTGTGTTTCATCGTTTCCGAGTTAAAAACAGAAATTTACACCCGAGCAGGACATAATGCTTTTGGCACTCCACTCATGAGCACTGAAATCTTTACAATTTCACATTGAATTTCATTATTTATAAGGAAAGTTAAAAAATTGACATGTTTCACAAATGTTTCAAGTGAAATCTTAAATTGTAAAGTTACCGTTAACGTTTAGAACTTAAACTCATAAGGCAAATGAATATTTTATTGTGGCATGAAACATTTGTTTGTTTTTATTTATGAAAAATAAATTTCCATTTAAAGCAATGGAAGGCTATTACTATAAATTACTTACATTACAGTTAAGCAGATTTATCTCTGATATCTACGTAATTTCAAAAATTGAACACAAATAACCGAATTATCAGCAGATGGCTGTTGAAATGGTAAATATTAAAATTTTAAAACAGCAACCGTTAATTAATTTGCAACA
>JXOV01001001.1:3981-36520 GCA_001014945.1 Clogmia albipunctata | reverse complement strand
CATTGATTGCGATAAACTGAAACATTACGAAACTCAAATGGATATCGAAAAGCTTAAGTTTCGATACGGAAGTGCCAAAAAGACTTTTTAAGTAGTTAAATATGTTTAATAATGATCAAAGACAATATTTTTTAGTTCTAATAATATAAAAAAAATAAATTTTCCCTTTCAATTACTATAAGGAACATGGGAAGTCTCAACCTCAACCAACGGGTTTTCGACATTTCGGTGACTTTGTTTTCAGTGTATTATTAGTCAATTAACAGCACCTAGACCAGTTGAAAAAGGATCCAGTCAATCCTATCCGCCCAGGGATCGAACCCTTGACTCCGAAGAGGCAGCCGGATGCGATACCACATCGGCCACGAGACAGATAGTTCTAATAATATAAATAGCCATTATTCTATGTCGAAATACGAAAATAATTACAAAATTCTCAAATCTGTCCAAAAATATGGAAAATTCAAAGAAATTATGTTAAATCCGGCAAAATATATCATTGAATCCGACATTTTCTCAAAAGTAAGGTCAGAGTTATTTTGTAATTCGAAGATAAGAATAAATTGATTTCTAATATTTTGGAGGCATAATTCAAAATTTTGAATTTTTCGTTCCTATAAAATAAACATAAAACAACAATTTTGTTATTGGGACATTCTATAAATAGCATGAATTTAAAATGTCACAAACACTAAATTGTTTTACATATTGATATTTAAATAATCAAAAAAATAAAGTAATAATCTCTTTTAAATTCAAATTGTGAATTCATAAACTGGAATTTTAAATTATTTGTATTATTTAATAAATTGAAGAAATTTATTTAAGTTTAATTGCATTTCTTTTCCATTCCATTAAAAATAATTGGTTTTCAAATTCAATAAAAATTTCTATATTAAAGTTCACATTTTAAACTAAAGATTTCGCCCATTGTGCTCTGATTTTTTGCCACTAAATCCATAAACTGGTGGTCACTTTTATACATATTTACAAACACTTCAACAGAATCTAAAAAGTTGGCAAGCCTTACTTTGTTATGATACTGCATGAGTTGAATGATGACCCGAATGTCGTCGCTGTAATTCTTTATGGAGATAACTCGCATAATGTTGGCAGCGTCTTCAGCGTCTGGATCTTGGCAGTACTTGTTCGCTAGTACCAAACAGGCATCCGCTTCGTGTACCTAAAGGCGGTGGTGGACATTTTTTGAGCATGGACAAACCGCAGCGAGAGAGAGGACAAAGAACATAAAAAAGGGGGTTGAATAAAAGAATTGCACACTTTGTGATTTTCAGAGGAGAAGTGTAATTTTGCGATGTGATTTATTGGACCTAAGTTATTAGTTTTACATTTAGTTTCTCAAAGGCTTTACTGGAGCGTGGAATGTAATTGCAATTTACTGGCCAGTTACTCTCGACTAAATGGCACACTTTTATTGGCAAACAGCAATTTGCAATTACATTCCATTACTGTTCATTCGATTAAATTCACCGTCATTATTCACACCCTCGTCGAAACAGTTTTTTTTTGGTTTATTTTCTTGTTAGATTCACCATTTCTTCATCGTTTTTTTCTCATTGTTATTAGAAATGCAAACATCGAAAGCCTTTTCAAGTCTACAAATCAACTATAATTTATAGAAAATTATGCATGCTACTTTGTGACACAAGAATTAGCTTACCACATCGACTGTTTTGGACCACACAACTATCTCTGTTATATAAAACACCAAGGACTCTTGTTTTAATTTGATTAAAATTAAACAAAAAAAGATGAAGAGAAAAAAAACTTAAAATTGCACAACTGAGGATTGGTTTAGTGTTTCATTTAGGGCAGGACTTTCAAGCGGGAATTCGACCAAAAATGGGTTAAGTGCACGACACCAATGTTTCTAGACACACCACCAAATAACAAAAATAGTTCGACTCTTTGCCAATTTACACCAATTACGCTAATTAAATACATTAGTTGAATTTCACGCTATCTCTGTGTTGGTGATTTTAATTTCAAAAAAGAACTCATTAATATCAATACCAAAACACTAATCTGTTTAGGGATTAATGGAGGCTTTTAAAGATTAGTGAGGGTTTACGGTACATTTAGAAGGGTTTTTGTATAAATATATATATAAAATAGAAAATCAACAGTATATAATATAAGAAGAAAAACCAAGTACAAAATGTATTAGGGTTTGAGACACAGTTAAGTGAGAGTCACGGTGATGCTTGAATAGCTCTTTACCTTCACCCTTTGCAGATCGATTGGGTTCATAATAGTCCCTTGGAAGAATTCCACTGTGGTGAAATGGCGCTTAAACAGCCCTTCCAACTCCAAATCAGGCGGTTTACTTAATTGCCAATCGATAATTGGCAACAGTTTTTCGTAGTTGTTGTTTTGGTGTTTGGTTTTTTTTATTATTATTTGGCAGAAGGGGTGGGAGAATGATGTTGGCATTTTTTTGGCAATTATTGTATTTTTGTATTTGTAATTATAGAAAGTTGATTTAGGAGATTTGTTCGGTATCGTTTGAAAATAGAAAATTGTGCAAAATCAATCAGTAATCAGGAATAGAAATGGTACACTTACATCGAGGTCCACCAGTCAGTTACGTATTTTTATTCATTAAACAAAACAAAATATATATAATATATAAGAATAATACGAGAGTCATACAATTTGCAATAATAAGAATATAGAAGAGGAAATATATACTTGATTGTTTCTCATAAACAAACAATTAAATTACTACCGAATTATTGGAAATTAAATTAAATTTATATATAGGAAAACAAGAATACTTAAACAATTTCAGATAAATTACAATACTGTTACGAATGTTCTCATAAGTGCACCTGATGCATGACTTGTCCATTTGCAATTACGGTCTTCTTGGTCAAAGTACTCCAACTCAGATCAAAGATTCAAATTTTAGAAAAATGGCAACGCATGCAATCAAATTATAAGTCTTAAATTAAAATTACCCCAAAAACGAACCATAATTTTAGTTTTATGTATAGGCAATTTTATCAACAACATCTTCTATTCTGGAGAGATATTTTATGTCCATAGGAAAGCCACTATCTGGCTCTTGTTATAATCCACAAGATTACAATACTTTATAAGGATAATCTCCAAATTAATTTATTCCTCGCAAATGTTGGAAAACAATAAACTAATTTGTGATTTATTCAAATGTTAATGGCTTAAATTAGGACTAGGGTTCGGTTTTATGTTCGATCGGAAAACTCTGTCCAACGAGTGTGGATGTCAGGGCTGAATTTATTGTGGTTTATCAAGACTCCAGTAATAATAATAACGAAATGCTAAATTAAACGCTTACTTTAAAGTGAAACATCTAAGGGTTGGTTTTGAAAAAAAAAATGTGTGAAAGTCAATAAAGAGTAAACTTTCTTAAATTCTACAATTTAATTTTTGCAAATTCTTATTTTTTTTATTCCAATTCTATTGACCTAATTTCACTCAGTAATTTATTTTATTCGTAGAAATGATTCATAAAAGACTTTCCATAATCCGTTGATTTTTATTTAACCACAATCAACAAGAGATTGAACAAAAAATGATTTCATCAACGTTTGCATTTATTGCTTCAAGCAAATTGATATGATTACAGATAACAGATTTCGGTTCATGTCAACGGATGCTGTTTTTCTGTTGACTGAATTTTATTAATTTGCACAAATTAACTTTCAATTTTATTGTTATCGGAAATTCCCAATGATCTCTGATTTATAACATTTTTCACAGCTTAATCACACAAATGAAATTCGGTTTTATATTGGAAGTTCAATTTAATTTATTTCTTATTAAGGTGAAATAGGTCTTATTATATATTGTTATCAATATATTAAAAGTAACCTAAATATTCAAACCAAACTTTAATAAAAATTAATAAATTAACCAATAATAAAATAACGATTGAAGAATATAATTCCTTCTTAACAAAAATATTATCCGAAATTAATATTTCTCCTAAAAATTAGGGTAATTGATTTAAAAAAAATGTTCATGAGTTTTTAGGAATTTGAAAAATCTCTAGAGTTGAAATTGAATAAATATTGATAGTAAGGCTGCACCACCAAGACGGCCGTTCGTGTCATTGCCCGGTCCCCATGCACTACACTTATACGGGTCCCGGGCAAAATCGCATGAAATTGAGTCAAGGCGGTTTACGCTTATTAAGCGTATTTTATTAACGGGTGTCCGAGTCAATTTCATGCAAACCACCCGCAGTCTTATTATTATTGTTATTGTCTTATTTTATTTTTAAATTTTAAGTTTTTGTGATTATATTGCTCATGGCTATTATAAAAGAAATTTTTAAAAAATGCAAAGTAACCTTTAATTTTAATTCAATTTATTGCAATAAATTTTGCTGGGTCAATAACATATTTCGTACAACAAAACCTTTGATCATGTTTTATGAATTTTATTATTTATTAATTTATTTATTAAAGTTATTTCAAAATTCCTAAACTAATGTTAAATATTTCCGTTAACCCTTAGATGTTCCACCTCAAGATAAAAAATTAATAGCTGCTCATTAAGAGGAATTGATTAGATAGAGAGTCAAAATTGAGCCTGGGTGTACCTTAACTCGTTCCAGGTCGACGGCGTTCATCATAGTTCCCTGAAAAAACGCCACCGTCGTGTAGTGCCGTTTTAATAACCCTTCTAACTCCAGGTCAGGCTCCTTGCTACAAATTGCAATCAGATCAATTTATTGGTTGGTCGAGGTGACCCGAATATATTTTTACTTATAGAGAGTCAATACTTGATAGAAAAATGAACTCAAAATTCGATACGAAATTACCAATTTTGTTTTGTTTAATAAATAAAAGAGTCGTCAAATTGAGTATAGTATTATTGTTGGTACAGTACAATTCAGTTGAATGGGATCAAAACGGTCTTACCGATGGAGAAACACCACCTCCACGTCTACGTCCTCGCGATCCTCGTGCAGAAAGTCTTTCAGGAAATGCGACACCGATTCGTATGTTATGTGACCGCACACCACAATGTGTCTGTTTCGGAAAAGCGCCCGATTGATTTATGGACATGGAGGACCAGAAAATCAAGTCGAGGTGAGTGAGTGAGAGAGAAGAAGAATAAAAAAAAGAAGAGTATTAGCACAGGTGTTGGGTAATTTATCATCGAAAAAATATATATATTTATATTTTAGAAACAAGTAGCACAACAACAATGAAGGGTAAATGTAATAATACAAAATTTTAAATATGATATAAAAGAAAATTAAGTATTACATAACCAAATAATGATAAATTGGTATTTTAGGTGACGCTGAGATAAATTAAAGGAAAAAATATATGGGAACTGAACAGATGGAAGCAGCGATATTGCGATAAAATATTTGCAAGTTTTTAGGTAATTATAAATTGTTAGGTTGTATGATATAATATATATATAATAAATGCTGTCTTTTGCGCAAGGGAAATTCAAACGTTTTAACAGTTTTGTGATTTCAAATTAATTGCTTTAAATCAGTAATTGACCGATATTTGTTGAACATGCTCTTTTAGTACGGTATTGAAAAATTTAAAAACTTAAAATAAAGGAAACCAATTTTTGTTGTTTGCTCAAAATTGGTGTGGACAAGTCCTGCCCGAAACTAGGACCGAGCAGGACCAAAATATTCTCGTGATTGCAAATCATTTGGTTTAATGCGCAAATTTGTTTCGCCAAAAATTTAAGTAAATAGTCTGCTACCATTTTAAATGTAGTTTAATCGTAATAGTAATAATAATAATATAAAACAATTGTACTTTGTTCAAAGTCATGGCAAGGGTTAATGTGTAACATATATTTTGTTTTTTTTTTTTCACAAAAGAAACCCGGTTAAGCATCAGTTCATTTCGTGTTATTTCATTTTCTAATAGAAACGAACAAGTTTGGTTTAGTGTAACTGTGTTGATGTGTAAAATGTGGGTATTTTTTCCAAATATAATTAATCCAATCCAAATTAGAAAGTTCAACTCGTTTTTGGTTTAGTTTCGAAATTCTGTTCTTTCGGTTTTAAAAACACAACTTTTTTTCAAACTGGTAAGAAAATGCAGGTGCACAGTTCTAAATACGTGGTAAAGTAATACGAAACAAGTATCATAAATAAATATTTTAGAGAAAAACAAAAACAAGAAAAAAATCATGGCATGCTCCGAACAACACTTGATGGCAAATCAAACAACAAGCTTAAGGTGCCTTTTCACTTATTTATAATAGTAATAATAATAATACATTATACAACACATAACGACACATTTCCGCTTCTTATTTTCTTCCAAATAAAGAATACTTTCCTTGGTTTTTTTTTGTTATTATTTATTTAATATGGGGGAGGCTAGGAAAAAATTCTTGGGGAAATATACTGGTTATCTACAAAAGGGGTTATTTACAAAACTATCCTCTGTGAAATACTATCTATTATAGCAGAAGCTCTACTATGTTTACTTTTTATCACTCAATCTCTTTCTGTGTTGCAAGAGGTATGGGTTGCCTGGCCACGCATTTCTTTTCTCTTTCTTTCTTTCTTTCGTTCTCTGTTTTTGGTTTAATCTCTCTTATTATTTAGATTTGTAAACATGTCAACAGTTTAATTAAATTTCGTTTCATCTTTCCAACCCCTTCACTTCCGTCACTTTGCACTAAATAAATTGGTTACTTCCACTACAATTACTTACATCAAAAGACAATCAGATAAAGCTGCTCTAATTTGGTATATAGTACTTAAGAAAGTGAATAAATTACTTATTTACTTATCTATAGTGTGTAACGCTTACATAGACAGTTTTCAGTACAAAGTATTTGAAGTATATTGTATTTTAGTTTTTATAAGGCTAACTAACTATGAACATACAGTTATAATAAATAGATAGTCTTCAACTCTATATAGCACAGTAATTTGGTCCTCTACAATCGCTGAGCTTTAGGACACAACAACTCCTTAGTCCACAGTCAACATTTACAATATATATTAAAACCAAAAAAGACAAAAAACTCGAGAAGATAGTAGTAGGAAAAAGAACAGTAAACAATAAATCCAAAAATCAATTACGAAGCTGATCAAGAGACTTGAAGGTAGACAAATTCCAAAAAACAACATTTACAGAAGAGGAAATTAGAAGAGAAGAGCTTTTCAATCTAATAGAGAACCGTCATCTGTCAAATCGGTTTTTAAATATAAAGATATAAGTATATATAATATTCAATAATTGACAAGCGTGCAGGTCTCATGATTCACATTTAAAGGCGATCTAGTTTTTAATACTTTAGATCCGTACGGAAACAACGCGAATACTTATAAATATACACGATATTTACACAAAAATATATATATATAAATATTTCAAAACACAACACCGGTGTGGAATTTTGACACGAACTCTCATCGATTATCACACAACATTTAACTTGAGATTTCTGATTAGAGATTTTGTTTTTTTTTAGTTTTAGATAAAGATCATTTTACGAATTGGCTAGCAACTGTTTTTCTGTTGTAGTGTTTCTGTAGTTGTTGGTGGTGTTTACTGGCTTTGAGTGTCTTTTCTTGTATCAATTTTCTGGACTGCAGTGTCTCATTGTCTGTGGGATCAGTATAAAATAGGGTTCACAATACAACCAATTGGTCAACTCAAAGAATTTAGTTGATTGTCCATATATTTTTACTTTTTTTTTCTTGTAAAAATAATATATATTATTTAAACCGAAAATAAAAAACACTATTGGCAAAATTTCCAATTCAGGGTTTGTACTGTTACAGCATTAGTTACACATAATCATCTAGTTAGATAAGTTAGAGAAAGAAAATCCAAAAAATGTAACTAAAAACCAAATTCAAAGTGGGTTAATAAAACTGTTGGAATATAATCAGGTAATTAAGAAAAAATGTTACTGTATTACGTATCAAGTAAGTAGTAGTGTTACATTGGATGCTAGACATTTAGTTATCTCACCTTCGACCCCTTTCGTTCTTCAATGTACCTCCGTACTTTGGTCTAGTCCCAATCAAATCTATTATCTCCGGAATGCAACTTGCAAATATGGCCTTTTATATGCAAAAATTATCCGAACAAACGATTTTTGTTTTATATATTTGGGTTCATAGAGGATGTGTTCGTGTTTCGGAGTTATTTCAGGTTTTTTTTACATTTTTTTTATTGACATTTGGTTTGGCATTTAGATGATTGTTTAAGACATTCACACAAACATGGATTCATGGTGATATATCAAAGGGAAAGAAAAGAAAAAAGAGAAAAAGGAACAAATTTTAATCAGATTGTCAACAGCAACAATATTAGGTCATTTGAAATATACAAATAAATTAATTAATAATGTCAAGGTAAAAATATGTAGTCGGGAATTTCTTTTTCGTTCTTCATACAGAACCTGCTTTAGTTTTTTTGGAAGGTAATCAAGTCTTATAAGCACAATATTTCCTAGTACAAATTAGTTTCGGTCATCGATTCCGTCCTGTTGGGGTCGATACAGTATTGGTTAGGTACATAAGTCATTACAAATTACAATAATTTCATAGTTTGTTGTGTTCTGAAAATCTATCTGTCTTGTCTATGTGATTTTTCTTTTCATGTTCATCTAATATCTTAACTAACTCTTAGATTTTATCATATATAACTACCGCCTCTTAAATACCTGAGATCCGATTTTCGAAGAAGTAGACAAAAGGACATTTGGTTGAATCCCATTTAGAAGAAAATAAATCGCATACCGAGGAGAATTATATATAATTATACAAGTAGTAAAAATGGGGTTCGATGCAAATCAAACGGTCCGAATCCAATCGCAAAAGAATGCTTTTCTTTACCATACACAAGAAGAATTTTGAACTTTTGAACTTGCGTCTAAAAGATGCGTGGCTGCGGCATACAAGGCTGTGTGCAAGCAAAACTACTCAACTCCAACTCGATTATATATATTATAGTTATTGCGTTAGTAAAGGTAATTTTTTCAAAAAAGAAACACAAAAGAGGTCAATGTAGTACTAGAACCCAAAATCAAATCAAAGTAATGGATTTGCTTTAATCAGTTGAGAGGACTTTGGTAGCAAAATCAAAACCAAACGAAATCAGTTTTATGGTTGAGGATTTTTCAAACGAAATGGCAAAACGTGTGCAGTGGATGATAAACTATGTCACTACCAGCTATCACTAGAATCACTACTGAAACATACAGCACTACTGCAAAATAAACAAATCTAAAGATATATTTTTAGTGTGGATTCTGTTTTGAAATCTGTTTAAAGGATTGGCCAATAAAAACTAAACAAAAATGTTATCGAGGATTTTAAAAACCCATCCTGATCTATGCCCTGCAATCAATTAACTTTCACCAAATTTAAGTTAATAAATAAAATAATTAAACTGAAAATTAAACCAAATCAGGGAGTTAAAAAAATAAGTTTGCAAAGAAAATAAAAATACGAGTTTATAAGGATGTTTTCATTATTTTAATTATCAACTTATGTTTACTTATTAAAAGTATTATTAAATAACATTAATTTTATTTCTTGAAATTGCAAAAAATTATCATATTTTCATTTTAAACTTAAAATATTAACAAGAATGTAGTTAAAGTATTTTATTTAATAATTATCATTTATTCATATTTACCAAGAACATGGTAACCATAATTTTCGCATGAAGCACGAAAAGGTACCATTACAAGCCAATTTTCTAACAGGAAAGTGCAACATGCCTCTAGTATTCTAATCTACTTCTAATTTTTAAGACAAATTTTCTTTGAAATTAATTAAAAATGGAATATTTTGAATAGTTAAAGTATTAAACCTACTTAAAAGATAGCTTCAAATTGATCCCAATGCTTGAGTCTTATCAATAGTAACTCTATTCAACCTAAAAGGAACTTTTCATTATTTACAGATCTTACAGCTTTTGTGTAAATATCCAATGACAAGTACTGAATGGTAAATAAAAAGTAGATGCTCCTAAAATTGGGATTTGCAAAAGCGGTGCAATATTACGTTCTCCTCACTTAAATACGGACTCTAAATGTTTATAGAAACGGTCGATTGAATGAAATAAGGATATGATTATATTCTCTAATCAAGATCGATTTGCCATCGAAAATTAAGTCCAAATGGAAATCAGCTCTAAATAAAACCAAAAAAAAAACGAAAGACAGAAGAAGAGAAAAAAATACAAAATCAAAGGAAAAGAAGAACCAAAAGCTAATTAGGTAATGGATGATGTGGCAAAAGTAGAAACTCAAAAATCGTCCAAACTAGTCTGTAGTTTATAATAAATATCGATAATGATCAAATGGGTTAATTACTAGACAGTAGGAACAACCACAAAATGTTTATTAGTACAATTCGGTAGGTTAATATAATAATCAAATGTAATACATAATCATAATAATCATAACATAACTAGATAAATATATTTATATATAAAATTGTTTAATGTAAATTGACTGGGTAATAATTATTATTATTATTTTGTAATAAATATATAAGTATGTATAATGTTAATCAATAATAAATATATATTATATATGTATTAACGAACAAAATTAACTAAATTGGATCAATTGAAACCAACCAAAACCAACCAAGAAATCATACTTAAGAATGCACTGATAAGAACCATGGTTAAATAACTTGAATTTGGTACATTTCCGAATTCATGTACCTTCTTCGTATATCCTTGCTGTATGTTCCACCGTATTTGTTCCTTTGTGCTGCTAATTCTGTTATCTCTGGAATCCAACTTGCAAACACCGCCTACATTAAGACACAGACACAGCAAAAATATTTATACCTTTGTCAAATTCGTTATTTCCATAGTTAAGTTATTGTTATTAATAATTATCCACTTTTATAAAGTTCTCTTTGTTAATTCTTAAATCTCCATTTAATCCTAACAGTCCTTAACCTAATTCTACTATCGATCGACATAAGCACATGTATTTCTGATTCAATTCTTATCATCATTCTCTTCATATTTGTCAAGTCAAAATGCGTGGCCCCTTACAAATTGGCACAAGGGTGAAATGTATATTCGAACACAGGACACGTTATCAGCTAATGATAAATTGGTCCAGAATAAAAACTAAATATAATTCAAGGACAATGTACGTGTTTTTTTAGTACACAATTTACGACTGTGTAGAATGTTACACCAACGCAACAGAGGGTTAAAACTGAATTTCAGGAGGAGAATGGGGGTTTCAAATTTATAACAAAGCAACGTTGCAACGAATCAAATTTCTTCTGTTCAAAAATGGGAAGACGGGGGTAACAACTGAAACAATAATTTTGTTTTGGGGTCGGGTTGGGGGTGGGTGGGGAGCAAAAAGAGAGGTAAAATAGTTAATTGTTAATCAAAATCGGTATATATAATATAAACCAAAGTCTTACAAATACAACATCGACTCAGAACCGTTACCACTGCAACTCGTTAAATATTTCATATAATCATATAATAATCGAAGTCTTTCTACACACCAACATTAACCATTTCTTTTACCATATATATATATAATATAATAAAGAAAAATCTCATGAATGCTATTATTACGTTCAAAAAACGACAAATACAAAAACTTGTATCTAATTTAATAAAAATTGTGTATTTTAGGATTTTATTTATTTTTTTTTTCATTTATTCATAAAACATAGTTTTGTTGGAAAATAAACTGGTAACAGACTATTGACAACCGAAAACCATCAACTAAGAAAACTTAATTGGAAAAGATACTGTTTTATGGCCATTCGTTTTAGCCAAAATGATTGTCTCTCTAAGAGAAATTAACATTTATTTAGATACATCAGAGGTGAGACAGATATAAATAACGTTTAGTTTACAAGATATATAATTAAAATGTCAAACAAAAATTATGGGGCACTTCTAAGTAGTGTTAACAACAAAAGTATATACTGATTGTGTGCAAGCAAGAACTATGTAGTTTGAAAGGTAAATAACCAGATTTGACATATATTCATCGATTGGATAACAACAGAAAAAAAGAGATAAAAAAAATACTCAAATTTCAATGAAAAGCAACAGAAAATGTGTATGAAAAGGGGTTAGGGTAGGTTTCAGGGGATGATAAATAATAATGTAATGAAAATAAAGTATTATCAAAAGTTGTTAACAACAAAAGAAACTGAGAGTTTTGGGTCACTTTTGTATTTTTTTTTTTAATAATCTAGATGAAATTCAAAAGAGGTAGATTATCTCTATTGATTTTGACTGTATATAATATACCTCTTTCCGTGCTCTCTTTTCAATTCACCACCATACTTGGATCCACTACCGACTAGCTCAATTATCTCCGGAATACTGCTAGCAAACATAGCCTAAAAGTCATTCCATGTCAAAGAATATTATTTTCTGGTATTGTACAGTGTGTTCAATAAGATCTGGACAAAAACTCAAATACAAAATGGTTACACTTATTTATAGCTAAGATTTATTTCAGCTATTTATTTTATGTAGTTTTTTATAGTCTCTTTACCCTATTTATAGTTGGAAAAAGACAATTTAATGTTGGAAATAATAAAAAAAATTCAATATTACACTGGAAAATGAGTAATTTGGAAAAGAATAAATTGAAACAAAGACAAGATTACAAACAAAGAGAATAAACTATTACAAAACACGACATCTGACCACGGAGGAGTCATAGTTTCCAGCTAAGCATTCCGCCTTGGGGATCTCTAAAATGGCCATCGAATTGACCGTCTCTTAGATGGTTGTTGCTTTTGTACATGGAAAAATACTCATCATCATCATCATTACCCAGCATTTAGTTTTTAGGCTAGTCTAAATGAATTCTTTAAGTACAAACAAAGTGTCGGACACATAAATACACATATAGAGAGAAATGGTTTTTAGTAAAAATGAGGATATGCAGCAGCCAGCAGTTTATTAATCGTGCAAATTTACACATAATAATATTTAGAGAATATAGGTCAAAGGGAGCCTGAATTTGTCTCGACTTGAAAATAGAATTTTGAAAGATTTTACAATTATTTGTCATAAGAACGAGGACAAGTTTTGATTTTATATAGAAAAGTCAGCAATAACTAATTGTAGTATATGAATTTCTGGTAGTCTCAAAGTTATGGCCTATCCTTTTTTATTTATTTTACTCTTTAAAATCTATTCTTTTCAGTAGTTTATCGTCGGAAAAACAGTCAAAACATAAAGAAAACGGGCCAAAAGAAATGTAAAAACATGTCTGGTGTTGTAAATTAACAGAAATTAATTGAAAAGTAATTAATAATTCGCAATAATCTCTATCAATCAGTAATTCGTTCTCTTTTGTAGTCCCTCAACAGAAGCCTAGAATTTCCGTTTTATCCAAACTCAATTCACCAATTCATACCTTGCTTAGACCTTACATAGACTTATTTCTAAACCGGTCGTACCTTCTCCTTCAGTTTTACTCTCTCTAATCTGCTTTAGTTGACAATTATTAATCATTAGAACATTTCCAACAGGAAAGGAAATTCATTTTTCAAAAGAACAGATATCGACTAGTGTCTTAGGAGAATCGGAAGAAAAGATAGACTTACCAAACCGACGAGCAAGAAGAATACCAGGAAGGTTCTACCTAAAACCGTCTCACAATACACATCACCGTACCCGACTGTGGACATGGTCACAATCAGGAAGTAAACACACGTCCAATATGATAATTGCTGCGGATTGTTAAACTCTAGAGGATCACCAGAATTCTCCAACTAAAAAAGAAGTGAGAGACCAAATTTCCATTAACAAATTCCAATTGGAAAAAAAGTCCAATAAACACTCCTTACCAAATGAATAATGCCGGCTGCTGTTAACCACACGGATATAAAAATAGACACCAGTTGGGCCAGTCGAATCGAACTCGATGTCTTTAAAATGTTCAAATATTGTAAAATATCGGGAACAGTCATAAGACGGAGCGCTCTTAAGAAACGAAGACCGATCCATGTCCGATCTAAATATATTGATACAAAGGACGGGGGTATTGTAAAATAATCTACGAAACTGTACATCTCCAACATGAACCACAGCTTGTCGGATGCCGCTATGAACTGCAAAAAAAATTATAAAAAATTATTTCATTTTGAAATAGTGAAATATCTTACAATATATTTCTAAAAATTTTACTTTCATTATTAAAATTTAAGAATTACCTTCTTTATAGTACTGTTTTGTATTTATCATAAATAACCGACTATTAATTGAAATGTTTACTTTAAAAATTAGTTTTTGCCAACGCTAATTAACAATAAGGTTGTATGGATCTGTGGTGGTATTAGTAGTAAAGCTAGAAGCACAGCATGCATTCATACAAAAAAGACGGTTTGCTTTGTTTTAAACTCTATTTTAAACTGCGTCAGCTTTAAATGTATTGTGTCTGGAAATTACTAAATTGACACGTTCGCCATCTTGCATTAGTATTGGTTTTGTGTACAAATATAATTTTAATATTATTATTTATTTACGTTGTCTTTCTACAGGGTTTAGCACTAATAGTTTTTGGGTCTAATAAGTTGAATATCAGTTGAATATGCCGAAATGCGAAAAAAATCGCAAAAATTCTCTCACCCAATTCGGTCAAAAAGTATTGAAACTTTAGGAAAATAGTGTTAAATTCGGTACAAGATAGAATCTAGATAACTATATACATCTGTCTAGTCCTCACATGTATTTCTCTTCTGGCTGATGACGTCACGTAAAATCCGGTCAACTTATACAAGGTTGAGCGGCTTTGGTTTTTGTAATTATCTTCACTTTTATATATGTTTTAATCTAATTAATTTAAAAATCCTAATAAAATCAAATACTTATTTTATAAAAGCAATGATAAAGGGTGGCCATTTTTATTAATCTTTTTAATTAAAAATACAATCTATAAGGAAATTATTTGTAATATGTATCAATTTTATGTTATATCTATTATAGTTACTTATATTTTTCTCAAGTTTAGGAAAATTTTCCTTATTTATTTTCAATAATATTATATAAAAAAATAAAGATATTTTTATGCTTACTATTTTTCAGTATTTATTTTAAAAATAATTCTTAAAATATTTAGCAATAATAGTTCTTAACTCAATTAATTTATTAGCTCCCCTATGGTCTTATGGCTTTCATATAATACATTTCATTGAACAAAGTTAGTATCTCAGATTATAATTCTTCACTTAAACACATCGTCATCAGGCTTCCTTGGCTAGACGCCGCTCCTTTCGAAGCATAGGGCAGCATAAACACATCAGGAGTCCCAAAATTATCAATCTTTTCAATTTGTTATAAAAAAAAGAGATTTAAATCTACAACTATAAATTCTTTGGGTAAATCTTAAAATACCTAAGTAAGGGGTTCAATGGCATAACACAGTTATGTTATAGGTAAATTACGGTTCGCGGGCCAAATCCGACCCGCGACATGATTTTCAAAACACATAGGGTAAATTGTACATCTTCAAAAAAATTATTTTATATGTAAACAGAATAAAACTTATATTATAAAAACCAAAAACTATTTTCTTTTTTCAATTACCACCCCCCGCTCCCAAATTATCTTTTGTTTTCATCCGGCCCACCTAGATATTATATTTGGGTATAACATCCGGCCCTTCTCTTAAAAAGTTTGCCCATCACTGATATAACACATGATTAAAAATCTCCTAGGATAATTCCCCGTCATGAACTTTTTAAGATCAATTCGAACAAGAATCGTCGTTAGTGATGAGGTCCTTCTTCATCTTGGAATTGTTACATTTTGAGCTTAGAATCCAAGAATGGTTATTAAAAAGCCTATCCTTCCATAAATTACATGTTTGGTGCAGTTTCAAAAACTAACGGGTTTTTTGGGACTTGTTTAATCATAAATAAGGCATGTGCAACGTCGTTAAGACCAATTTATTGAGCTACTAAGCTAAAATTATTGATTTATTAAGGCAAAATTCCATATCGAGATATACTAATACAACAACGAAATTATCGCAATTTTGCAAGAAACGTTTCATGACCGTATTGTTTCTTTAAGAGTAGATCGCAATTAAGCATTATTTACTTGTAATTTAACCCATTCAAACTTAATTTTTGAAACTATGTTATAAATAAGGTATCTTTCAATGCTTTACAATCGATTCAAGACCTTAAAGTTGGTATTTTTTTACTTTAACGGCGATATATGGTCGCAATTAGGCCAATTCTTGAAAATTTTCATAAATAGGATATGGTCCTGGAAATATTAGCCCAAGTGTTAAAACATACCAAACCCTAACTAATGCAATTTCTGATTTAAATTATGTAGTTCATGTGTTTCAAGTTTAATAATGAACTATAACAATTAGGAAAGAACACTATCCTTGAATTGTTTATTGGAAAAGATTAATTTAATGAAACATTTAAAACTACTTTAAATCAATAACAATATTCTCTTTTATCTTAAAATTTTAAATGTACGTGGAAAATTTCTGTTTTAAAAACTTGTTCATTCAATAGAATATCTTGAACATAAGCAAATGCGGATTCCATGTACATTTTAGTTATTAGATTATATACTATATCATGTAGATAATATAATAAATTTGAACAATGGAGAAGAAAGCCAATTTAAACTTTCCCCACTTTTTCGCTGAGTATCATACAATGCAGCTTACCCGTATAAAAAAGTAGACCATAAAAAATATGTTGAACGCCAAATCGATTTGCTGGGTAATGTTGTTACTCCACGTTGAACATTTCTCCACCTCCTCGGATGACGCATCAATGAAATAGATGATAAGGGAAGCGATGCTAAGGATGAACACCAATACCACCTAAAAGTTAAAAAGAAACCCAATTTTAAAATGTGCTAAAATTTAAACTTGAAAAGTTCATCGCATTGTTTTAAAAGAAACTTCTCCATCAGTTGAATGAAAACAAAAAGGACAAATTCAAATTAGGTCAGAGAAACGACAAATGGTGAACTGATTAATTAATAACGAAATCGATTGCTCTCCTTAAACAAAAAATTTATTCAATATAAAAAAACCTAGTATTTATTTACATTCTTTCCATCTTCACGTCAAATTGGGAATTAAAAATTCAAAATGTTAGATAAAGAATTAATTTTAAATTTGATTATAAAAACATGATAATTTTTTGAGATTTTTGTATTGATTTATTATATTTAAAAATATTGTATCAAACACGCTTAAGTAACATATTATTAAATGGACCTACTTTAAAACAGTCGCCACGCTCGAAAGTACTTAATAATAAAATATCTTATCGACCTAGTTGTAATATAAGAAATCTTTGATTTATTTGATTAAATTTACGTCTCTATTTCACACTTAATTCATGTTTTCTTGTTTTAATTACGTAATTATAGAGATAATAGTTTTAAAAAATACCATCTCTTTCTTGTTTAAATAGTTGTTGTTCTATCATTTTCATTCAATGAAAGCGACTAGATATTTGAATATTCTGTAAGCCACCTTTCACACATTTTAAAATGAAACTGACTTATTATAATATATTTTTATGAAACCTGTCATATAAGTCACACATCAATATTGAATAGAACACAAGTTCTCTATAACGTATTTGATGATAATATCGTATCTTACTGAAATGCAAGTTGAGTATAACAACTATATTTTGTCGAAATTATAAAACGATTAATCTATTTTAAATAATATTTATAAAAAAAATACTTATTATAATTTTTCCTACACCTACCCTAATCAGATAAATCAATAAGCTCAAGATACGTAATTGAAACCATTATTACTGGTCGGAGTTATGTCATAAAAGATTATTAACAAACCTGGAATCTAATCACTCAATATGTCTTGTCTTTTAAAACTATAACTATAAAAACATTGATTATCCTATGTATTGAAGTTTATGATAAATATTATTCGTTAGTTAATGAACTATATGATTTTCTTTTTAATACTTAAATAAAACAAATAATAACCTTATGAACAAAGACTATACCCATACTATATATCAAATAGTGGTATTTTTTGTTCTTATTGTATAAATCGTTATAAAGCGAATATTAAACTTAAACACTATTAGTTTCAACTACCTAGGATACATGATTTAAAAATTGTGAAGATCAAATACTTTAAGTCTGAGAAACACGTCAGAGTTTGATTTTTTTTTTCAATTGGAAAAAGAAAATTACCTTATAACTAACTTTTTAACCTTCATTTAATCATATCAAAACATTGTATTATCACAAATAACTATTGATTCCATTAAAACAAACAATCCAATTATCATTTATAAACTATTTTTTATCTTTAACAATTATTAATTGAATATCAATTAAATTAATTCATTGTTATTGGCCCTTTTATAATTTAATTAATTAATTAATTGTTTAAGGACTTTCTTTTTATTTTTGGCCAACACAACAACCGTTAGCGGTCTGGGTCTAGCCATTTGGTTCACGAACTAAAACTATTTAAATGCTCTATCTATTCATTGGCCAATCCTTTACAGTTGAGAATAGAATATCATGCCCACGAACAATTTGTTATGAAGGACAAACGATTCTATATATTGAGATAGATTCTACTTATTGACAGGTTTTTGCCACCGAAACCGAACACACATACTACGAAGAAGATCATCATTTTTTTAACATTTATCTGTATCCATCCATTGAGTGGCAGCAAATTATTATTGTAGAAAGATTGGGTTTAACTCTTCGATCCTATGCACTCCATCCAAACTTTGGAAACCTGTGTGGTAGAATGAATAGTACTCGTATTGACGATACTAGTATTTCGCCAGTTGAGGTCGGGATTATTTTTGGGGACATGGGGTAATTATATTACTATTACCATAAATTCTGCAAATATTATGCATCTAAAAATATGTACTAATTTAATGAAGTTTATTCATATTTTTCTGCAATTTATTAATGATCGCATCAAATTTTGTACTTGTAAATTAGATTAATTGCTCGGATTGGCTCATCGGGTAAAATAATACGAGATATTAAATATTAAATCGGGAGGGCTTATAAGCATTACTGATGGGTCGATAAATTTGTTATGAATTTCTGCCATTAAAGTTTAATGAAAAATTAAACGCCAAGTCACTATGGAAACACGACCGAATCAACAGATCCAATTTGAGCCTCGCCCTCGAGTAATATAATAGATAATTGTTTTTCTTCTTGTTCTTCGCCATCTTTAAGCCGTATTATCAGCAAATCTTCTTTAAATATGCAGACGGAGATTATGGTAAATTTTGAATTATATTTTATACGTCTGCCGTGTCTGTGAATAACTAATTAGTTCAATTATTCAAAGCTCACTAGAAAATATTAGGGTAGTTTCTTTCGGTGAAAAGGGTGATTTATTTAAAATGTAGTCTGCTGAGAGCAGTTCTCTACTCTGCTCTAAATGCATTATGTATAACAGTGATTGTTTTTTTTTTCTCGACAATTGAGTCATTTTAAACACATTTAGAACAAACCAAATTTTTAAACAATATCATTATTTTTTTGTTATAAATTCTTCTAAATGTTAAAATATTCTGTTCCATTTCCAGCTCAAAAAGTTAATAATTTAGGTTTTTAATATTTACACCAAAATTAAGTAAATTTCTTTGAAATAATCATTTGTTCCAATAATAACACCATTTTTAAATACTAATTATTGCAAGAGCAGTTGTGCAAGAATATTAACTATTCATATTTATATTGATTCAAATGTGTCATATTGATTTTTAAATTATTTATTTAACATCATATGGAGAGAATTTCTAATATTTTACCAACATCAAACATACAAACTTTTATATTAAAATTCTATTAATTTTTTAACCAGATGTACGAGAGCTTGGATCAATATCAGCCTTCCTTTTGATTTTCCATCTCATAACTTGACTATAATAGATTAAATACAGTTTAAACCAGAGGCTCCCAAACTTTTTCAGCTCACAGTTTGGAAACCCCAAGTTTAAACGTTTTTCGTTGAATTTTTGCGGCTTCTCTTTTCTCAAATCCACTATACGCTCTGAAGTAATTGACCAATTTCATCTAAACAATGCATTTTTATATTTCATTTCATTTAATTTTAAGCCCAAGGTTAATTTTAAATTATTCATTTACAGTATAATAAAATTCTTTTGAATTTGAGACACAAGCCATTTCCTTAAAAATAATTCTTTGAATTGTCATGAAATAAGTTATAACCACATATTAGTTATGTTCAATATTATATTATAAAAATAAATATAAAGTAATTTAATTTTTTACACTACTATTTTCATACGTTTATTTACTGATTTCGGCACATCACAGACTTAAATCGAGACAACCTCCGTTACGACTAGTAAAACAGATTTTTGAAGACGGATTTGATGCTAAATCTGTTTGAACTGCAGATTGGAATAGTGAAGATCTTCAATCTCCATTCTATAAATTTGGTAAAGATATTAAATTAGAGCTTCAACTACCCCCTAAGACCTGGTGTAGTTTAAGTCGTCTTCGTACTGGCCACGGAACAAACAATGGGACACATATACGTATGGTCAGAATCCCCAGAATTGAGATATACAGAAGAACTTCCAGACATCGGAAATCTCCATAATGATACCATCAAATGGTTGATTGCTCTGGATATTTAAATAAGAATACCCTAACTTTGTGTGCACTTACAATTCTAATACTGATGCTCATACGCTGAATAAATGATTACTTTTTATTATTTACATATTTAAATTTCATTTATTATAGTATCCAATGGTGGCAAGTAAAAAGTTTCCATTAGTTTATAACAAGAGTATATAAAAACAGATAATGGAATATCCTGCAAAATGAGCAGGGCTAAGGTCTATATCAGGTCGGTACCTTAACGAATTGAAGTTTATAGAACTGGGCAAGCTATGATGGGCATGGCATGTTTCCGGGATCTATGAAAATAGATTCCCATAAAACGATTGGCAGGAAAATTACTAGTAGGGAGTCCTAGGAAACTATACTAGGTAACAAAAAAAGGAATAACTTATCGACTTTTAGAAATTACCGACTGGTAGGAGATGGCGATCAACTGTCAACAATGCAGGAATAGAATTACACAGGCGAGGGGTCAGATTGGCCCAAAAGCTTAAAGTGATAGTTTTGTATTGTGTAGTAGTGTATATATCAAGAGCATCGTAATTTCCTCCGATTGATCATGTAGATTTCTTGTGTTCGATTTTATTTCAAAAATTAATTTGAAATATTTATTTTAAAGAACACTGGGGGCATTTCCGAGTTTCAATAAAGGTTCAAAAGTTGAACTTTATTGAAGAACAATGAAACTTGTTAAAGCATTTCTAGGAATATCATCAAATGATAAGTATCCCCTTAAATACTCATAACATCCAATAGCTCTTTGATATCGGTCAAAGATTTTTCTCGCAAAATTAAGACTCGATTCATCGAACAATATTGCTTTTTCTCTATTCTCAAAAGACTGCCAAAGCGCCCTCTTAAAACAAAACTACTAGTCCAATTTGGCTTAAAAAATTATCTGAAGTTTTTAGAAGAATATGTTAGACAAATAAATTCTCTTTTTATATCAGCGATATTAGGCTAGTGGGTTAATTTAAGCTCAGACAGTCCTCGAAGTCTTCAATTACATTTGTGTCTCAATAGGTTTTTATGACGCATTACAATTTCATCAAAAACGGAATCTACTACAATTTGTTGCCAAAAATTAATTCGCATATGTCGACGATATAGTATTGCTTGGGACACGTTCCGTTATTTTTATATGGAGACGCCGAGAAATATAGTAGAATCGAAAATATTGATGCTTAGTTCAATGACATTCAAAATTTTGATGACATCGCAAGATTGATTCTATTTGTAGAAAACGCAGTTGTTTAATGGACTATTTTTAGTACTCGTATTTATTTACCTCTCAGTGTGATTTGTCTCCCTAGTGACGTCATAATCAATCTACTATCATTAGCTTGGCGTCTCTAAAACAATCTTCGTCTAAATCTATCCTTGTAATGAGAGATAGAGGTTTAATAGGCTATAATTTGCATGTCGTCCCCTGAAACACGCCTGCTTCGTCCAATAAAAACACAAAGCCTACTAAAATCGATAATCGAGTCGCTTTGTTTAGTGGAAATGAATGGAGAGCGGAATGGAAAAACAGGCCTGACAATTATTCCACTGGGCGATCATTAATCAATTTTCCGTGACAACATTTCCACTCTATCGTGCTGTCTCTCCACCAAAAGTAATGGCATTTCCATTCCAATTTACTACCATTGACGTTTGGCAAAACTCTTATTAATAGAACCATTCCTTCCTAACCAATTAATTTTCGCCAGATAATTTGTACTCTGCTCATCGTATTACGTAAATTGAGTGTTGTGGAGCACATCTTTCACTTTCTTATGACAGATTATGAATATCGACGCTCACTGTGCGGCCAAAAATAAGCCGTTGTTTACCTCTTCTTTCTCACTCTTTCTACGCTACGAAACCCTGACTTTTTGTCTCAGACTATTATAATTATAGCAATTATAAGACGTCTAAAAATACACTCTATAAATACAATCGGCTCAATACGCATTAATGCAACCAATTACTCGAAAGAATTATCTGTTTATTTGTGTGTATTTTATTTTTTAATCTAACAAGAAGATCAAATAAAAAGAGATCAAACTTATTTTTAAAAAATTATTTTAATTTAGTGAATTTTTATTATATACTCGTATAACTGAATATATTAAGGAACCTATAAATCCTCTTAATTCGCGTAAGATTTCAACAACAAATAAGTTCAAGCTCAACGTTATATTAATAGTATTGGAAAATAGTTTTTTTTAATTAAATTGATGCCACCTGTTAAACGTTTATAATAAAATTCGCGAGAAATCTTTAGGATTTTAAAACTTAGTAATGAGAGTTTTATTATATTTTTTACTTTTTTATGAACAACTTACTACAAAACCATTGATATTTTAAAAATATATTTTTTATATTTGCTAAAGGCAAATTATTAAAATAAATTAACGGTTGAGCAATTATTGATGTTATATATTTTAAAAAAATATTTAAAACAATTATATACGTAAATTTACTAAAACAAATTGACAAATATATTGATAAATATTATATTTAATTATTTAATATTTCGTTTTTTATTATTTGATACTGTTTTCTTTTTTTCTTGAAATTATTTACCTATAATTTATTATAAGAGATCGACTTTAGAAACCCGTTCATAGTATATATTCAGAAAAGATTTACAAATAAATTACTTTTATTAGATAATTCCTAATCCTAAGTTTTCTATCAACATATGTTTTAACTATACGATTTATGTTAATTAATAGATTAACAATTTTTTTTGTATTTTAAGGCTTTTCAAACAAAAGTCAATTGTGCTAAACCATGAAGATGAAACAAAACCAAATTTCATACAAGTCAGTCAAAACCTCATTTCATCTATGCTTCTTTCCGGCCTTTTTTTGAGTTTACGACTTACAAATTTCATAGCCCAATTCAAAATCAATCTTAGTAACCAACATGCTTCATTCACAGAATTGACAATTTGTATACATTTGTGTACAACAAAATGTCGTCTTAAAAGGCTATTTGATTTCCAAATTGAAATTTTATCCTTAAAAATACAATTAAAACAGAATATTGAAGATGTGTCCTCAATAAAACTCAAATTTTAAGAAGGTTTACTAGAAAATCTTATAACTGCCACTATTTTATTGAGGACACATCTTCCGGATCCTATGTGCACAGTATTTATGGACAAAATTTCAATTTTAAATTGAATTCACACGTCAAAGTAAGTTCAAAAATTTGATAGATGACGAACATGTCAATTTGATAATTTCCAGACACAATACATTTAAAACGAATAGAAGGTAACGCCGTCAGACGCAGTAAAACCGTCAGCTTTTGCATGAATATAAATATTATTTCAACCAAATTTTGCCGTTTCATCTTCATAGTTTAGCACTATTATCAATTATTTTGAAAAAAATACATCAACTCTTAAAGCGCAATAACTTGCCAAAAATGTATTAATATCTAGCTTTTGTGACATAAGTCTTAATAAATCCATAAAACCATAAAATTTTCAATTTCCATCGACTTGTTCTTGTCATCATAGGCTCCCAGGCCTGGAATTATTCCACAATCTGACCATAAATCGAAACCGCATTCAACAGCCTTAACTTGGCGCTTGCAATTTACAACGGAAATGTTTTCGCCACCCTCTTCCGGTCACGTATTGAAATTCACAGTTTTTCGTTTTTGCCTCGGATCGGATGCCGGACGATAAATTGTCCGCACTGGATTAATTTACCAGGCGCCAATTTGGCGCTTGCAAATAATCGCAATCAAACAAACCATTAATTCAGACACACGCAGCGAGAAATTGGTGGTTTTAGTTTTTCTCCGAATCAATCGATATATAGTAGGCCGGTCTTTTGTTTTTTTTTTGGGTGTGTAGAGGATGGGACAGATGTTCTGCAACGTAATTAGGTTTTTATGAACTGATTCTGCCTCAATATAAACAGTTTAAACGGACTCTGCTGGTAGTACATTATTTTCACGAGATTTCACTCAACATAAACATTCGATTTTCTCAGGAGGCTACAAAATAAACGGAAACAAATACGTACTACACACAATATTCGAACTTATGGGAGCTTCATTCAATACCAATAACACAAGTTTATTGGAAATCATAAGCATATGTTTTGATTAAATATGCCAGAAACGTAAATAATCCCTCTTTATGAGCTTTTCATAAGAATTTTATTACTTGCGCAGTCTTCCGTCCTTTCAAACGACTATGACGGTTGTTTGTTTTAGAAACTTTGTTAATTACAACTTTAGTTTCTGATAATATTTTAATTGTTGTTTTTATTAGCTTAAGAGTAAAAGTACTTTTTTAGAAACCATTTACTTAAAAATTATTTTAATGAAAAAATATTAGATAAAATAATTAAAAATTCTTTGTATTTATGATCTCTATGCTTTCTATAGAAAGTCGCTCATTATTTTATACTGTTGAAATATACATTTTAAATGTCCTTATAAAATTAGTACATTGTATAATACTAAAATGCGATTGGTTATTTGGTTGCTTGGGCGCAGAACCCGCTAAGAGATTTAGCCCTTATTCATTCTTTGAAATTATTTAACATATTTTACCATTCATCCTTTAATATCTTGCCAATACTATTTAAAATATAAACAAGAATACGTGTGTTCTCGCATATAAAGGTTTCGACCCATTACAATAAATTTTTCAAAATCATTGGTTTATTATTAATTATTAGATACAAATTATACGTCTTAAGGAATATGATCATATCATATGATAGGATATAATAAAAGTGTAAAATAGACCCGCCATTCAGCACCGCACAGAAGAGCAGTACAAGTTTGGACACTTTACACGAGTGGTTAAATATTAGCAACTAGCACAGTAGGTTTGAATTACCCGTTAATTTCTAACGAAACAAATCCTGACAACATATCGTGAGGGTGTTTTCTTCCTGCTCTGCGATAACTAAAGAATATAATTTTATGTGGCATGGAAGCACTATAACTTTGTTATGCGTTCGTATCTCTACAATTTAAAAGACAGTGATTTAATAAATAATTACGAATTTTGTCTGAATATTGACTCAGCTCCCTTAATGTGATTTAAATGTTCTTCTATCTTTAATTGTTTGAGTTTCAATTTAGACCTTAATTTCAAAAAATTACTTTGCACCGTACACTGATATGCCCGTGATAGCACTTATCATTTAAACCACATCTAAAAACCATAATCAACATTTAAGAAGAATTTTACTTTTTGTCATTTAATGTCAACAAATTTAAATTGATTAATAAATTATGGCCTACTTTATTATAAAGACATTAAAAACGACAAAATATATTTTCATTCTACGCTACTAAGATTAAAAATTATAATTTTTAGTAGTTGAATTTTGGTACAAAGTACTAATTTTGTGTATTTACACGATTTGTAATTGTCTGCGGGTATTGAGTTATACTTTATTCAATACTGTACGTTTATGAAACAATTTATAGAAGAAGCATTGGCTACTAAAATGTAAACATTTTTCAATAGAATTGTATAAAAAAAATAAATTAAACTTACACAAAAATTGAAAATAAGCTTCACTACCCCTAATCATTATGATCCTTAATGAATAAGTATTATCTTTTTCATTTTGAAATCATAAATACTTTTTTATATTTTTGATTAATCGATCAAACTCGTATATTTCTGTATATATCGTTATATTATTGAAATATATCATAATTACTTTTACAATTATTCGAATCATTAAAATACAATCATCAAATTGATAATACAATAACCTTTCGAGAAATGAGAGCACAAGTTAGAACCCCTTAAATCCGAGACGAAATCCGGATCGCCGTAAACAATATTACGATGTCGTAAAAATATTAATTTGCGAGACAATAAAGAGGAGAAGAAGGAAGACAAAAAAACAAAAACAATTCGCTTGGACTCACCAGAATGCGTCCGGTTGTGGTTTGTCCCGAGATGAGTTCACCGGCCCAGTCTTTGGCTTCGGTCATAAAAGTGCCCTCGAACTCCTGTTTGTTTTGGCGCGAGGCCTTCTGCTCCTTCTGCTTGGGATCGTTGGGTCCCAGCTCCGGTTCCTTGCGGCAGCAGAGGAAGGCGGCGGCCCGCCATAGCAGCACAATGCAGAGGCCGCAGAGGAAGGTGAAGATGCTGGAGAGGAGAAAGCACCACCATTTGCGCACCTTGAGGCAGTCATCGAAGCTCTCAGAACTGGCCGATTCTGTGGTCGCTTCAATTGTTGTTTCGTCACAACCCGACATCCCCGACGCAATGACACATGTGAACTATTTGCCTCTGTTATAAATCGGCACATTTGACATCATCGATCCGTGTTGAACCAGAGGAGGCGATTTTTAAGGAGAACTCAAATCCACAAATCTGCCGGCTTGCTATTTATATTGCGCTGTTTTGCTGGTTTGTTGTCTCGTCACACGCCTGCGACCCGCTTCTTCTATTCTTTTTATTTTTACTTTCTTTTCACTTTGCTCCAAATATTCGATTTATTTAGCGAAATACGAAATAATCGAAGAACAGAAAATCTCTTTCCACTTTACGCTCTACTTCTTGGGACACTTATTTATTAATCACACTGTAATTCGGTGAAAATCTACAACACTGCTCTTATTTAGCATAATTATTCTAGGAAAATGCACTTAACAACACACACGTCAACAATAGATTATTGGCTAATAACTCTCTATCACGAACTAGAACAGAATTAATGAGAAACGGGTTAATTAAAGATATTCCAAAAACAAAACTCGTCGAACCACTAGACACCTCCACAGCAGCTATTGACTGAAACACACTTTCTTTATCATCACAGAAAAACACAACATTTTATTTATTTTTAAGCTCCTCTCGCTCTCCCCTTATTTTCCTCCTTTTCGACACAAATCCTCTCTCAGCTCGAAAGAGGAGAAGAGAAAAAGGGGAGCACGTCGAGGGGAAATATTCATTATTCATATATGAAAAGTTATTTTTCGGGCCGAGAAAAGCCTTTGAAAATTGCCAAATATCCATCAAAAGGCCACCAATCGACTGAAATTACACAATTAACAGTCCCAATTCATGATGTAACACAAATTGGGCCCGTTCACTGCTCTTTCTCAGGCACCTTTGTCGCAGTGAAATTTTCACGACCATTTTTCAGAGGCCCAATTTTCACTGCCGTTTTTCACAATTGTCGCCCGCTTTTCCCGCCTCGACTGTCCCACCAATGGCTAGTATTCGGTTCGGATTAACTGTTAATATCAAAATGAACACAATTCCGACAGGGAAAAATGGGTTTAAATTTAGTTTTCACAGCAGCGAACCCAAGTGGAACTTTCACGGACCAGCCAAATCGATACTCTGACTTGGAAAATGTTGTTCGCGCACTCGCAACGGCGACAATTTTCTTCTTTTTCCGACGTGACACACTCTCATACCAATAGACATAGAACAATACATATGCCCAGCTTTTCCCATTTAAAGCGCACTTTTTTCGACTAATTTCTACAGAGTTTTCAATAAATTCAATGGGTTTTCCCTTAATTCATTAGAAAATTGAGGAAAAGAACATTTTGAATGGAAACTTCCTCCAAACTCACTACTTTTTCACATCTTTGGCCCTCTTTTCACCAAATGTCCACTATCGCTGCTTATCGCCTCTTGAAACCACCAATTAAATCCAATCCGAATCACTCTAATCTCTTTCTACTAACCGCAAAGCACTTGAAAACCGATTCGCAACCCGTTTATGGCCACTTAACGATTATTCCCGTCCAACCAGCTGCAAATTTGTTTGGCAGTCAACTTTTAAATGCGTGGAAAATGAAAATTGCTGCAGGTCAATTACCCAATTTTCCTTGGACTTTTGAGAACTTTGATTCGCTCTCCATATCTTTATCCCTCGCTCAGCAGCGCTTTTCTTCTCTTGTCTCCTTTATTTACGTGTGTACTTCTCCTTCCCCTTCCTTCGTTCTCGTAACACACTTTTCTTCAAGTTCAATTGGTACTCGATAACTTCTTTCTTTTGTTTTCACTGAGCTCTGGTCTATTTATCGCGGTCAGGTGGTAAATATTTAGGTCTCAGGATTTGTTTCTCAAAAGTAGTATTCGAGACATGGGAATACAGTTTAGAATGCATTTTATATCAACTTAACCATTTCCTTAAAACCGCAAACCATGTTTTAATCATGTGAAAGTTGTTATGATATAAAATTCTGACTTTGTGGTTAATCTTTACCAATCTAATTAATATTTTTTATGAAAAAATCCAATCTAATGAGTGAATAACTTATTATAATCATTATTTTAACCAACCAATGAAATTTGAAAATTATTTTCAATTTAATATTTTATTTTCTTCAAAATTCAATTAATATTAGTTCACACAACTGTAGGTAATGAAGCACTTTTACCTAGCCCAGATCCAAATTTGTCGCCTGAACGGGCTATAAAGAAATGAGACTTACAAAAAAAACATTACCAATCGTTTTGCAATTCCTAGTTATTATGCGAATAAAAATTAATATTTATCTTTAAATTGTGTTATAACTGTTATAAATATGTTGGTGGTAATATTGTGTTACTGTTACAAAAAATTAGAATTCAATCTAGCAACCAAATAATTTTGTTATTTAGTAAAGAAAGTGTCAATCATAACAACAAATGTGTTTGAAATTTTAACTAATTTCAATGAATAATTGTTTTAAAGCAATGTGCGCCACAAGTCAGATGTACTTTCTTGATATTTTCTATTTATCGTATGAGTGTTCTTATGTTACATTAAGTATAGTGTACAAATTATTATAGATTCATATTTTGGAGCCACGCTCGAGCATTCGTATGCAAGTCAACGATTTCAATCAATTCTCCTTGATAAAATTTAATCTAGTCCACTTTGAATAATTGTTATTATAGAGTTGTCAGTTAAATTAGATAAATTTGTAAGGTTGGTAAAATGAAAATTATTTCAATTATCGTACTACCTCATCATTTTTTTATTCCCGATATTGATTTGTATGAGAATCTATAATAAATTCATGAAACTGTTATAATTATTCACAAAGTACCTTTACCGCACACGCAAAACAAATATTTTACCTAACTGAAAATTGTTATCGGTCAGTTATTCATTAATTAATTTTGATTTTAAATTAATTGAATTTTATTTTATTTTAAAAAGGTTGTTTTCTTACACGTTTGTTAAATAATAAAGATATAGTACATACTGTTTTAATTATATTTGAATATCGTTTAGAATTTTTTAAAGAATAGATAATGATTTAATTATGCTTATAAGTTTTGCATTTAGTAATTAATAAAAAAAATATTTCTATATTGAAATTATTTTTTTTATAAATTGAATATATTCTAGAAAAACAAACAAACAAAATTAAAAATACAATGAAAATTTTAATAATAAACAGTATTAACCTAAAATATATTAATAATTTTAAATAATTTTAAAACTGGCCTAACAAAATTAAGATGTTTGGTGTTCCTTGCATATAATTGTTCTTTTAAAATAATTAACACTTATAATGAACAAGCACTTGACCACGGGGAAAAAGACGACATCCAACGGTTTTTTAGTATTTTCTTCGTCATTTGTCTGGTAAAATATGTTTCCATAATATTTTTTAATGCTTTTTAACTTTTATTTTGAAAACGTCCTTAATTCGAATGTATTTTCGTGTTAGTCCAAAAAATTGAACAGAAAAGTTTTTAACCGGTTTATTTAAAAAGTATTATAATAATTATAACAGTAAACCGTTTCCTATCGGACCTCTCGTTTCTTTCAATATGTTTCGTCTTGCTCTCACAACAATAACAGTTTGAGAACCACTACGGTTTCCACTGTCAAAGCTTTGTTTACATTTTTTAATTTCCGATTTATTTCGATTTAAAGTTATTGTCAAGCCTATTCATCAATTACAATGTACTTGTAATAAGCCGGTCGTCTTATTAGGTTAAAATTGTAAAAGGTAAATTACGTTATATTACCAAAAATGAAATTATTGTTAACCTCGATTCCTTTGGAAATTTTTATATAATTTCAGATGATAATGATAAATTCCTATCCAAAAATTATAATATAGATCACAAGGAGCTTAGGAACTGTAAGATTAAGAAAGATATAACTAAAAATGTGGACAAAATTCGTATTTAAATTGAGTAGAAAAACTTTTCAATTCAATTTGTAAGTATTTTTGATTAATTTGTGTTAAAGATTCTAAGATTAATGCAATTACAGACTGAGACAATGTCGAAGACTATATTCCAATGAAGACATCAATATCCGGCTATCGAATATATCCAAGGAAAATATTCGAAACTTTTGCATAATTGCTCATGTCGATCATGGGAAAAGTACTTTGGCAGACCGACTTTTGGAGCTCACCGGAGCCATTAGGCGAGGTGAAAGGGCTCAGGTGCTAGACAATTTAAAAGTGGAACAAGACAGAGGTATAACAGTTAAAGCTCAAACAGCTTCACTGTTTTATAAAGATCCCAGTTCAAACTCTGAATATCTTTTAAATTTGATCGATACTCCTGGTCATGTGGACTTTTCCAACGAAGTGCATCGTTCTTTGGCAGCTTGTGATGGAGCCATTTTACTCGTAGACGCTAACCATGGAATTCAAGCTCAAACTGTTTCAAATTACTATCTAGCAAAGTCAAAAAATCTTAAAATAATTCCGGTTCTAAACAAAATTGACTTGAAAAATGCGAATCCCGATAAAGTGGCCGAAGATTTGGTCAATATGTTCAAATTCGAACCGGAGGAGATTTTGAGAATATCAGCCAAATTAGGAACGGGAGTGGATAAAATACTTCCCACTATTGTAAAACGAGTTCCCTCGCCAACCTCAGACAATGACTCTAAATTGTTTAGATCTTTAATTTTCGACGGGTGGTACGACAGATACAGAGGAGCTCTCAGTCTTATTTACGTCAAAGAAGGAGAGCTAACAGTTGGTCAGGAAATTCTAGTCAATTCAACTGGAAAGAGCTATGAAGTGAGAACTATTTCACTTATTACTCCAGAAGAAGTTCCTATTAAAAAATTGTAAGTAATTTGATTATTTTGTATTTTACCCTCATGTCCGCATTGTGTTTTCTAAAAATATTACTTTTTTACACGTAAAAAGATTTTAAACCTTTTTTATGTTTGAAAGCTTACTATATTAAACTGAAGAAAATATGAATATCAATCAATACCAAGAATTAATCTAAAACATTCACATTGATGAATAAGTAATGATTTTTATTATGCAATTTAGTTACATAAAATGATATACCACCCCAGATTCATTTGGCGCGCGCCAGCTAGAAGTGCAGCATGCAAAATTCATACAAAAAAGACAGTTTGCTTTGTTTTCAACTCTGTTTTAAACTAAGTCAACTTTAAAACTATTGTATCTGGAAATTACCAAATTGACATGTTCGTCATCTTGCATTAGTATTGGTTTTGTGTACAAATATAATTTTAATATTATTATTTCTTTACGTTGTCNCAGCATGAAAAATTCATACAAAAAAGACAGTTTGCTTTGTTTTCAACTCTGTTTTAAACTAAGTCAACTTTAAAACTATTGTATCTGGAAATTACCAAATTGACATGTTCGTCATCTTGCATTAGTATTGGTTTTGTGTACAAATATAATTTTAATATTATTATTTCTTTACGTTGTCTTTCTACAGGGTTTAGCACTATTATGTATAGTTTAACTGTATCTGTTGAATGATTTCACATAGTTTCAATTTAAAGTTAACGTATTAATTGAAAAATAAATGTGATAATATGCAAGTAAGAGAAATAAGGTATACTTTTACCTGTCACACCGTAATGATTAAATGAAGCAGAAAACAAAGTGAGACTGAATTTTAAATTTGATTTTAAGACAGCGAATGTTTT